>PVLA01009230.1:0-77913 GCA_004027455.1 Hydrochoerus hydrochaeris
AGCGTCTCTTCTAGCAGAGGGTCTGGAGCTCACCAATCCCCTCTCTCGGCAGGGCCATGATCTCAGCTCCATGGTGAGTCGATTCTAAGATGTCCCAGTACAGCAACAGGGGGTGCCCAACTCCAGCCCTCTGTCCATGCATCTTCTTCTTCTTTCTTTCTTTTTCTTTTTCCTCAGTTTCTTCCTGGGTCATGAGAATTCCTTTCCTTTTGTCTGGCTTTCTCCATGTTGTCAGATTCCAGAGTCTGAGATTTTTTTTTTCAGAGAGGCTCTCTTATCGTGCCACCACTCAGTTGACCATCTTGCAATCCCCCCACTTGACATTTTTATTTCATCTCTTTTGGAGTTTTTTTCTAAAAGATAGTGAAACTAATGATTATATACTCAATTGAAAATTTAAGCCAGGTGTGGTGGCTCACCCCTGTAATCCTAGCACTCTGGAGGTTGAGGCAGGAGGATTGTTGCGAATTCAAGACCAGCCTGGGCTACAAAGTGAGCTCAAAGCCAGCCTGAACTGCATAGTGAGACCCTGTCTCAAAAAGACAAAAAAAAAATTGTGAGTTTTTTTTTTAAAGTTGTATCTTTATGAATTGGGGATTTAGCTCAGTGGCACAAGTGCAAGGTTGAGAAAAGAAGTTGTATGTTTAAATATCTGGAAGATTTCGAATAATTTAAAAGCTTAAAAAGTTTATTTTGCAGAGTGGCAGGTTTTTGCTCTATCTCCCATCTTTGACATTTTTTTTCTTTCTGTGCTAAGGATGAAACCCAGGCCTTTTTGTGCTTTACCCCTGATGTTTACCCTCTGCCCCCTTGATTCATTTTTCAAAATGAGACTATTAAATGGTTAATTTATTTTTACTCAACAATGTAACTAGGCTACAATGTCTAGCTCGATGTGTGATCTAACATTATTCTGGAGGTTTCTGCAGAGTATTTTTAGATGAGATTGACATATAAATCCATGAACTTTGGCTAAAGCAGATTGCTTTCATGATGTGGGTAGGCCTCAGTCAATGAATTGAGAGCCGGAATAGGCGAAAACCTTGGTTCACCATCACTGCCTTATAGTTTCCTTTTCTCTTTTTCTTTTTTTCTTTTCTTTTTTTTTTTTTTTTTTTTTTGTCATTTTGAGACAGAGTCTCACCATGCAGTTCAGGCTGGACTTGAGATCACTTTGTAGCCCAGGCTGATCTTGAACTCAAAACGATCTTCCTGCTTCAGCCTCCTGAGTGCTGGGATTACAGGCGTGAGCCACCATGCCCAGATCTTGCCTGTTTTTCAATTATGTGTTCTCTAGATCATAAGAATTATTCAGGTCCATTATACTTTCAGAGGACCATGTCATGTATTTGGTCTATGAATGTCTGGAATGTCAAGATATAGTATGCAACTGTACAAATATATTCATGTACACACATCCAATTGGAGAACCCAATACAGTAGGACAGAGGGATAACTTCCAAATCATGTTAAAATACTGAAATCTTCTATATGTCTTGATCTACCTTATTGGGCATCCATGCCATCAGTCAGATATAAAAATTTGGTTAATTTTCCTTATATAGTTCCTTTGAAGACAAAGTTAAAGTTCAGATTATTAATTATGTATTTCCCTTATAATAAGAATTGGTCAGGTATAGCATATATCAAATATCAGTGTAGTTAATATAATTGCTTTAACTACAATGATAGTTTGCATAGAGCTGCTTAATGTCACACACATTTTCAGACCTAATTCAATTTGAAAATAATCTCTTAGATTACTTTGGACGCCTTCTTCTTCTTTCTTCTTCTTTTTTATTCCAAGGATCAAACTCACCACTTTAGACTTTAGACTTTTTTGGCGAGGCGGGGCGTGGGGAAGGGGTGCAGACTGGAAATTAAATTCAGGACCTTGCACTTGCCAGGCAAGTGCTCATGCCGCTGAGCTACATCCTTGGCCCTTTTTTTTTTTTTTTAAGAGTAGAATATATTTATTGAGAGAAAGCTTTGTCTGAAGAGAGACAGAAGGGGGTCCCAAGCAGGTTGCCCTCCTTGTTTTTAAAATATATTTTCTTTTTAAAAATAATACACCATGTATTAGGTTTTGTTATTGTTTGTGGTACTGGAAATTGAACCTAGGGATACCCTACCACGGAGCTGCAGTCTAGCCCTTTTTTTTTTTTTTTTTTGAGACAGGAGCTCACTAAATTGCTCAGGCTGTGCTCAAACTTGCCATTTTCCTACCTCAGCCTCCCAAATAGCTGGAAACATAGAGATTTGTGCCATGATGTCCAACTGTATTGTTTTCTTTCTTTCTTTTTTTTTTTCAGTTTTACTTAGAAAAAGCAGGCACAAAAAATAAAAATAAAAAGGCCCCATAAAGTCCCTACCCAGAGACCATCATGAGGTGTTTCCTTCTCGGCTTTTATTAGTAGTAATATATTTAGACCCTGAAGCCTCTCTGCCACATAGGATGAAGAGAAAGGTAAAATTATTAAAAGGGTATGAAATGACTAAAAATAGGTCACAGAAAATGGTTAAAGCATATTGCTTTAAAATAATATTATCAGGCCAGGGATTTAGCTCAGTGGCATAAGTGCCTGCCTTATAAGCATGCAGTTATGAGTTTGATCCCTAGTATCTAAATAAATAAAATAATAGTATCAAATCTATCCACACTATGTATTTCTTTTGCTTAGAAATATATCTCAAACACAAAATATATAAAGTATATACCAAGGAATGCAATATGTTAGCTTTTCTGAAATTAGAGTTTTAAAACTTTAAAAATCACTGAGATTTTTATATTTAACTACAATACAAAGTCTATAACACAGGAGGAATGTGAATAACAGTAGCTTTTCAAATACTAGTTTTACCTGGTGTGTGCTATAATTCTATAATTTCAGCACTCAGGAGGTTTTGAGGCAGGGAGATCTCAAGTTTGAGGACAGCCTAGAGTGTTAGTGAGATACAGTTTCAAAAAATAAAAAGGACCTAGGGAATATAACTCAGTGGTAGAGTACCCTTGGGTTCAATCCTTAGTACTACAAAAATTAAAAACAAAGCAAAATAAAAAACTACTTTCCATGTGTTCAAGTGAAAAGATAGATTCAAAAAGCCACCATAGCTGGGCATGGTAGTCCCAGCTGCTCTGGAAGCTGAGGTGGCAGTATCCCTTGAGCGCAGTTCGGGGCTGCAGTGGGTTCTGCCCTTCTGTGTCTGGACCAAGTCCAGCATCAATATGGTGACCCCTGCTCCCAGGAGGGAGAAAGGGGGAACTGGTCCAGGTTGGGAGCAGAGCAAGTCAAAACTCCCTTGCTCATCAAAAGGCTGCTTTACACAGATTTTCTTTCATAGGGGCAAACCAACCATGGCCTGAGGGCCAAGTCCAGCCTACCTCCCGCTATTGTACAGCTCACACCTGATTGTTTTTTTCTACTTTTTAAAATTGCTTATACAGATGAATGGGTTCCATTCTGGCAGAGTCATACATGCACATAATGAAGTTTGATCATTCCACATCCCATTTGAGGGGGCATTTCCATGTATATATTTTGTTCATATCCATTTCCCTTATGGCCTGCCTTTTATCCCCTCCCCTTCTTCTTATTCCTTTTTTCTAATAACAGTTTCCCTTCCACTTTCTTGTCATCTGTCTTAGATTCCACATACTAGGGAGAACATGTAATATTTGTCTTTCTGAGTCTGTTGTGGTTCACTCAACGTGATGGCTCCCATATCCATCAATTTGTTTGTGAGGGATGGCATTCATTTTTTACATAGCTGAATATTTCTTTATCCATTTATCTTTTGAGGGTATCTTGGCTATTGTTAACTGTGTCACAATAAACATGGGGATGCAGGTATCCCTATAGTATATTGACTTTAATTACTTTAGCTTGGTATTACTGCATCAAAATGATAGCTCTATTTTTAATTTTTTGAGGAACCTCCATACTAATTTCCATAGTGGCAGCACTAAATTACATTCCTGCCAGCAGTGTAGAAGGGCTACCCCCACTCAACCCCCACATCCTCACTAACATTTATTGTTGTTTTTTTAATTTTGGGAAATATTCACATAATTTTGTTTAATACATTTCTTTCTATACAAGATGAAGTTTAAAAATCTATAACATTTTCAATTGCAGTAACATCAATAAATTATAAATTAACAAGAATTTTATATTTCCTTTAAAAAATCATTTATCAAAAGCTAACTTCTAGATTATCTGGAAAATTAAAGATGCACATTGCTATAAAATCTAGCATCCTAATTAAATTCAAATTTTTAAAAGTATATAAAATGTCCCTCTATTCCAAATTCCACTCCAGAAATTTTTATTTAACCCTTTTCATAAATTATTAAGTTTACAACCTGCTAAACATTTTACCCAAATGTGGGAACTGAAAATGCAAAGCTCAACAATATAATTATGTATATGAAAAGAACAAATAAAAATGCCCATTAACAGAAAGTTATTATAGCTGGCAGCACATAAAATTGGTAATCATATTTAAAAGTTGCATAGCTGTAAGATGATTTGCTGCTAACTATGAAGCAGTTTCAGTTAGAAGGGAAACAATGTATTTCATAAACTGCAATTCTATAATTACTTAAAATGTAATTATGTAACTTGATTTACTCTTTAGACAGCATTCTGGTAATATTAAACCTTCAATTTAAAAATATTAACATATTTTAGCTTTCCTATATAGATATCTATTTTCCACACTTGATGAAAAGAAAAATGGAAGAACTTGAGATCATAGTCTACATTCAGAGAATGTTTTACTGCTTGATTGCATTTCTTGGTTTTCACATTTAAGACTTGAGTTTATAAAGAAGTAAATTATGTTGTTTTTAAATTAAGAACAGATGAATGTTGAGAGAAATAGACC
Source organism: Hydrochoerus hydrochaeris (assembly GCA_004027455.1). NCBI lineage: Eukaryota > Metazoa > Chordata > Mammalia > Rodentia > Hydrochaeridae > Hydrochoerus > Hydrochoerus hydrochaeris. The sequence goes on from PVLA01009230.1 coordinate 4,888, forward strand.
CCAAACTAAAACAAAACAAAACAAAAAAACAGAACAAATCAAAACACAGCTAGTTGCACAGCTCTAGAAAACTGACTAAAAAGTAAATGAACTTTTTAACCAGTTAACGTTGGCATCTGAATACAAAATGTTGAGTATTAACTATGTAGATGACCACTAAGGGATGTGCAGCATTTTCAAAATCCCCATGTATCCCTTATATACAAGTTTGGTACACCGAGTTCTGTGATTACTGTCCTCTCTTCAGCAGGTCTATTTTCTGTTATGATTGTCCATCTCTGTATTACCAAGTCTCATTGAACTCAGATGTCTGGCTAAATAAGCCCATATTTTTATTTTTCAGAGACAGATCTTCAAGTCCTCTTAGATTTTTCAAGCATGTTGAAAGACAAGAAAACCTACAGAGCAGGCATGTGATGCTTAATTTGAAGGGTGCTCAGGGCAAGATCTATTTCCTCTAAACCATTCGTCGATGCAGCCTTTATGATATGTGCATAGGTAAGGAAGTCGTACTATGGAATCTCCCTGCTGCAATTCTTCAAGACATGTTGCACATTCCCCCAGCAGCTTTACTCAGCACATCCACATTATAGGTTATTCTTGACTTTGTTAAACACATCACAAGATACAAATCCATTTCAAATGAGGGTACAAAAAAATTTTTTTTTTTGAGGGTACAAATTTTGAGTACACAAGGCACTTAAATCCTCCGAATGTGTGAGGCAAGAGGTGTGCGGGGAGCAAGCCGATCCCCAGCGTAAGCCCCGTCCGCCGGCCGGTCTCTGCCGCTGTCCTCGGGGCTGCTGTGCACCGAGTCCGGCGAGTCCTACGCTCGCTGCCTGCTGCTGCTGCCGGAAGGCAGGTCCCGGCCGAGTGCGCGCGGGTGCGGCCCTTAGAGGCGACCAGGCCGCTCTGCTTGGCGCCCAGGTTGCATTTATTGTTTTTTGTATTCTTTACAACTTTTCTGATGGAAGGGGTGAGATAGAATCTCAGTGTAATTTTGATTCGCATTTCCTTAATAACTGAAGATGCTGAATATTATTTCATACACGTGTGTACCATCTGTACTTCTTTGGAGAAGCGCCTATACAAACCTTTCGGCCATTTGTTGATTGGGCTGAAGAGTAGCTCCTAAGGATTTTCCCCCATTCTATAGGCTGTCTCTTCACTCTTGTTTCCCTGGGTTTTAGCTGCTTTCTCATTGCTGGGGGGAAAAAACATCCACAAGTTACAGGAGGAAAGATTTATTTTAGCTCACAATTGGTAGAGGTTTCAAGCCACAGTCAGCTGATTCCAAGGCAGGGCAACATGGCAGAAGAGCAACAGTTCATGGCGTGATAGCAAAACTTCCTTCTTTATGCCCTTTTTATTCCATCCAGGCTACCAGCCTATTTGTTGGTGCCACCCACGCCCTGTTCCTTAAATCCATACCCAGAATTATGCTGACCTAATGGGCCAATCCAGAATCACAAACTCATGATCCAGTCACCTCCCAGAAGTTCCACCCATAAATACATGAGGCTTTTGAGGGACATCTAGATATAAGCCATAACAACCTTGCAGTACAGAGACTTTTTAAATTTGATGTTGTTCCATTTGTTGATTCTATTATTTCCCGTGCTATTTGACTCCTATTCAGGAGGTTTTTGCTTCTTCTATGTTTTCTTTTTAGCAAGCCCTTGATCCATTTCTAATTTTTTTTTTATAGAGGGTGAGAGATAGGGCTCTATTTCCAGTCTTCTACAAGTAGGTAACCAGCATTCCCAGCCCCATCTATTAAAGAGACTATCTTTTCTCCTATATGTATTCTTGTTTCTTTGGTCCAGAACCAGACAGTTGCAGTTGCAAGGGTTTGTTTCTATGTCCACTTGTCCATGTGTCTATTGTGTCAGCATCATGTTATTTTTGTTACTATAGCTTTGTAGTGTCTTTTGAAATAGGTGTTGTAATGCTTTTAGCTTTGCTTTTTTGCTTAGGATTACTTTTGTCTATTCTGGTTTTTTTTGTTTTTGTATTCCTTTCTGAATTTTATAACTTCTTTTGTAGTTCTATGAAGGATGTTGCTGGTATTTTGATGGGGACTACATTGAATCTGTAGATTTCCTTAGGTAACATAGCCATTTTGACTGTATTAATTTTGTCAATAAATGAACATAGAAGTCTTTCCATCTCCAGGTTTTTTTTTTTTTAATTTCTGTCTTCAGACAGAATATGGTGACAGAAAGTGGTAGTGACTCACAGGTAAGAGAAAAAATGCACAGGGTCAGAGAGGAACCAAAAAAAAAAAAAGTGGAATTCAGTAAGAGAGAGCTGGCAGTGCCCATGACCCAAGAAAATGATGATCATAAAAAGCAATGGAAGCAACACTCACCAAGAAGAGAGTTCTGGAGTTTGTAAGAGTGCTGCATCTTAACAATCTCCCCAGTGTATACATGTATGTGTGCAGTTATATGCATAGGGATGTTATCACCCATGTGTTGTGTACCAAGACACTCTTTATTATTACTGGACACGGTAAAAGATACAAGGAATTGAATTTGTCAAACATTTTTGTAGTCATTTGGGAATTATTGAGGGCTTTGATGTTTGTTCTGAGGGAGCATTGTTTTGTTCTGTGGGTGATCATAAACCAATGAAGATGTTTGATGTAGAGAGCTTTGACATGATCAATATGCCAAAGCTTGGCTATTTTTCAGGATAACATGGGTGAATTTATTGCCCAGGGGATGCCATATCTCCAGTGACTGCTTCTGAGAAGAGTAAAGGGAAAAAATTTTATTTGTCATGGTCAAGGAGATATCCAGCCCCTTCATATTTTTTACAAACTCCATACATTGCCTCTTACTCAGATATTGCTGAACCCACTTTACAAAGCAGTGATATCTTCTGGCAAATCTAGAGTGATTCAGTACTGTACTGGACCTCCATATGAATACAAATTCTCAAAATATGTGAAGTGGGAATATAAAACTGATACAGATTTATATGTATTTGCCAAGTGTAAAGCTTACCCAACCAGTATGTGCTTTTCATCTGATGGGAAGAAGATAGCTACTGTTGGTTCTGATAGAAAAGTTAGAATTTTCAGGGTTTTAATCTCATGAGAATCTCTGATAAACCATTAAGTATGTTTGATGAACTATAGAAGATGAGACAACAGCTACCAGACATGGAATTTGGCTGACGAATGTCTGTAAATATGAATTAGAGAGTAGATGCTGTGAGATCAAGATTGTTTCTGATGAAACTGACACTTTTGTGCAATATGGAACAATGCTGGACATTAAAGTTATAAATATACAGAGACAAACTGGTATGTGAAGATCTTAGGCAAGCAAAAAAAATAAAGTATTAGAGTGATGTGACTGTTTCTGTTTCAAGGAATAACAAAAAAAATCCTGCTGTAACTACTATAGAGATGCAAGCTTCTGAAAAGCTTGTTCTTCAGAATTTTCAGGCTGACCTAATAATAGCCTATTACTGTTCAAAAGGAACATATTTATATGTTTACCAGAGGAGAACCAGAAGATTCAAAAAGTAGATTCTAACCAAGATGTTTTTGATGATAAACCTTCTAAAGAAGTAGTCATGACAGGTACTAAGATGAAGGACCTAAGTGAGTTTCACATAGTGCTGTTATCCATACTGGCATGGGAGAGATTCAGATGAAGCTTTTGCCACTAAGTGCCCTAAGACAGTAGAAGACTTCTGCATTCACAGAAGTAGGAATAGTTATAGTGGGTAAACATTTCACTGTGTAATTAAGGGCTTCATCATCAGGTAGGAGATCCCCAACAGCTCCCAACAGGGAGGTCAATTTAAAGATGAATTTCATTTAACACTATGACACGATGAACCATACACCTCAAGCATGTCCAAGGCTGGATCAAACACTAATGGATTACAGTTTCTGCTAACAGTGGTACCAAAACCTTGGCTGAATAATAAGCACATAGTATTTGGAAGAGTGACTAAAGAAATGGAGGCTGTGCAGAGGCTCTCTTAACAAATTTACTGAGAGATATATTAGGGAAACCACACTCTTAACAATAGGAACCAAAAAATGAAATACTTAGGAATTAATCTAACGAGGAAGTAAAATATCTATACATTGAAAATCACTGTAAGGAAAGTGAAGAGGACATCAGAAAGTGGAAAGACATCCCTTGCTCATGGATAGGAAGAGTCAACATAGTGAAATGCCATACTTCCGAAATTGTTATCAGATTTAATGCAATCCCAATCAAAATACCATTAGCGTACCTCACAGAACTAAAAAAAATTCCTAAAATTCATTCGAAACTGAAAGAGACCTAGAATAGCAAAAGCAATTCTGGCCAACAATGACAAGGCAGGGGGCATCACAATTACTGACTTAAAATAATACTGCAAAGCTACTCTGATAAAATCAGCATGGAATTGTCACCAAAAAAAACATATCTGAGGATCAGTGAAACAGATTAGAAGATGCAGACACAACTACAAACTAACTCAGCCTCCTTATCTTTGACAAAGGGGTTAGACATGTTCACTGGAAGATACACTCTTTAATAAATGGTTCTAGAGAAACTGGCACTCTACTTGGTGAAGACTAAAACTAGACCCATGTGTATCACCATGCACAAAACTAAAGTCAGAATGGATCAAAGATCTAAATATTGAAGCAGAAACACTAAGTTCACTGAAAGAGAAAGGTGATAGAAATCCTGAAGACATAGATATAGGCAGAGAATGCATGAACAAAAACCCAGAGTACACGAGAAATACTTCAAAGAATTAACAACTGGGATGTCATCTTATTAAAAAGCTTTTGAACATCAAAAAATCACCAACAGAGTGAAAAGACAACCCACAGAATGGGAAAAAAAAATTTAGCCAGTTGCCCTTCAGATAAAGGACATATCTACAACATATAAAGAATTGAAAAAAATAGATCCCCCAAATTCAAAGACCCAATCCAAAAATGGGTATCTGAGATGCATATACACTTCTCAGATGAAGAAATACAAATGGCAAATAAATGTATGAAAAAATGTTCAACATCTTTGGTTATTTGAGAGATGCAAATTAAAGCAACAATGAGATTTCTTCTCACTTCAGAAAGAATGGCAACCATCAAGAAGTCAACCAATAACAGATATGGAAGGGCTGTGCAGAAAAAGGAACAATTGTTCAGTGCTGGTGGGAATGCAGACTTGTGAGAAAATAAAAGAGTAAATATGGTCAGATATTGTGAAATGGGAAGAAATTGTTCAAGAGGAAAAAGGAACTAGGATGGGGGGAAGGGGAAAGCAAGGAAGGGAAAAGGGAAAAATATGAGATACTTATACTACTAATTTCTCTTAGTGCATTGAAAAGAAAGATTTGTGCTAATATTGTTTGCACAATTAAATGCATATATATAATATATATATTATATATATATATATGTATATAATCAGCTTCTCACATTGGGGAGACAATATGATGTTTACACATGTGAGTCTGATTTATTTCCCTTTTGAGTATGGCCTCAAGTTGCATCCATCTGCCCATATAAGTCTCCAGTTTATCATTCTTAATGGCTGAGTAGTACTGTAGTACTTTGTTATATAAAAATACCATATCTTTTTTATCCATTCCTTGGTTGATGGGTATTTGGATTGTTTCCAAGATTTAACTATTGCAAATTGTGCTTCTATAAACATGAGTGCACATACATTTCTGTGGTATGATGTTTTTAATGCTTCTGGGAAGATAACCAGAAGGGAATTGACTGGGTCAAATGGGATCCCCAATCTTAGTTTTTTGAGGACTCTCCACACTGATTTCCACAGTGGTTGCACCAGTCCACACTCCCACCAACAGTGGAGAAGGGGTCCTTTTTCCCCACAACCCCTCCATCATTTGTTGTTGCTTGATTTCTTTATAATAGCCATTCTCTCTGGGCTGAGGTGAAGTCTCAGTGTTGTTTTAATTTGTATCTTTCGAATGGCCAGTGATGTTGAACATTTTTTCATATGTTTATTGGTTCTTTGTATTTCTTTATCTGAGAAGAGTATGTTCATCTCAGGTGCCCCATTTTGGACAGGGTCTTTAAATCTGGGAGGACTGATTTTTTTTTTGAGGTCTTTATATATTCTTGATAGTAATCCTTTGTCTGAGGGACACCTAGAAAACATTCTTCCCACATTGTGGGTTATCTTTTTACTCTGTTGGTGGTTTCCCTGGTTTTGCAAAAACTTTTTAATAAGATGAGATCCCAGTTGTTAATTCTTTGTGATAGCCCCTGTACGATCAGGCTTTTATTCATGAAGTCTTTGCCTACACCAATGTCTTCAAGAGTTTTACCTATTCTTCTCTTCTGGCAGATTTAATGTTTCTGTTTGTTTGTTTTTTTTATCGGTACTGGGGATTGATCTCACTACCACGTGCTTACAAGGCAGGTGCTTATGCTGCTGAACTAAATCCCCAGCCTCTAATGTTTCTGTTTTAATATTTAGATTTTTGATCCATTTTGAATTTTGTTTGGTGCAAGGTGAAATATATGAGTCCAATTTTAATCTTCAGCATGTACAGAGCCAGTTTTTGCAACACCATTTATTAAAGAGGCTTTCTTCCAGGGAATGTGTTTGGCATCTTTGTCAAAGATAAGGTGGCTTATTATGTCTGAAGCTGTTTCTACATCTTCTAATCTGTTCAGTTGACCTTCAGGTCCAATTTTTTGCCAGTACCATGCTGTTTTTTTTTTTAAATCACAGTAGCTTTATAATATAATTTCAAGTCAGGACTTATGATGCCCCCTACCTTGCCTTTGTTGCCCAGAATTGCCTTCGCCATTCTAGATCTCTTCTGGTTCCACATGAATTTTAGGATTGTTTTCTCTAATTCTGTGAGATAAGTTATTGGAATTTTTATTGAGAGTGCATTGAATCTGTCTAACAGTTTTGGAAGTTTGGCCATTTTCACTATACTGGTTCTTCCTACCCAAGAACAAGGGATGTCTTTCCATTTTCTGATATCTTCTTCATTCTCCTTTTTTCAGAGTTTGTAGTTTTTAATGTAGAGGTCTTTTACATCTTTCATTAGATCAGTTCCAGGGGATTTCTTTTTTCTTTTTTTTTCTGTCCATGTCAACTGAAAATGGGACTTATTTTTTTTAAAAAAAGATGGTATATGGAGCCAAGGACAGTGGCCCACACTGATAATCCCAGCTTGAGAGACTGAAGCAGGAGGATTGGTGTGAGTAAAACAGATTCCTCTGGTTTTAGAAAGTTATTCTAGGCAGCCAGTTCCAGCCAATCAAGCCCTTTTCTATGTATTCTCTTCCCTTTACACTGCTGAATTAATGAATTAGTGAAGAAATACAGAGCAGTATAAGGAAAAGATAACCTTTCTATAAAAAAACAAAGGAGGAGGCCTGAGAGCAGTTAAAGATGGTCCTTAATACACAGACTCCTACAGACATGAAAACATTTACCAGCAACATTCTTTGAATCACTCAATAAGAGGGTTATCCTGCTGTGTCATTCTAACATTCTTTTCCTATACAGAATTCTCCACCCCATTCCATCTGCTTCTCTCAATTCGGGAAATTCTAACTTCTCAAAAAAATAAAAACAAAAACAACTAAAAAGTACAAACATAAATAGCAAGTGTGGGAGACCTAAACCTGACACAATTGTTTCATTTTAACCTTTATTCCTTGTGTCTTTAAAGCCTTCCCTAAGCCCTCAATAAACATTTCCGGTTCACTCATTGATTGCCCCATAATCACGGTTCACTTACCGAGGTGTAGAAAATGCAGCAGGTTCCCGCGTTGACTTATCCTCTTTCCTTTGTGTTGGTGCAGGCTCCACGAACAGTGTCCCTCACGGAGTCCCCCATTCTCAAGCCCCACGTTGGGTGCCACTTGTCCCCACCCGTGGGTTCCCGCGCTTCAGAACCCTATATATTTGCTACGCTTCCCCTTAATAAACGAGACTTGATCGGAACACTGTCTTGTCTCCATTTCTCCTGTCTCTTGTCCCTTTCTCATCCCCACTCCCCCTCTAGGGCCTTCGCTGACTTACCTGCGGGTTGGGACAACCTATAAAGGAAAACCCATCAGAGTCATGACAGACTTCTCAACGCAAACTATCAAGTTAAAAAGACCTGAAAGAAAACAACTTCCAACCCAGATTAATGTACCTTTCAAAACCATCTTTCCAAATTAAGGGAAACGTAAGATACTTCCATGACAAAGGAATTCATAACCACCAAACCAACTCTACAAAGTGTACTAAAGGATATTCTAGAGAGATATAGATGATCCTGGTTGCAGGATCACCAGCAGAGGAGAACTGCCAAGCAGGGCAGGCAATTGGACAGAGGGAAAAATTAAGGAGCCAGCGACAGGAAAACAGCAAGGCAGAGACAAGCCAGGGCATGTTGGCTGTAACTATTAATGTAGATGGCCTCAGTTCACCAATAAAAAGAAACACAGGCAGAGTGGATCAAGAAACAAGATCCATCAATAGGCTATATATGAGAAACATGTTTAGCTTGAAAGGAGATTCATAGACTGAAAGTCAAAGGAGAGAACATGATGTAGTGGATTGACAGTTTTACTTATGGTACTCATTTGTTTCTCTACATTCTAAGAATCAGCATTTGAACTAACTGAAAAGTTAGCCTTATAGAAAGGCTAATTCATGAATAGCTGCAGGAAACAGGCAAAAATGTTTTTGTTTGTTTCTTTGTCTTTTTTTTTTTTTTTGAAACTGTTTCACTATGCAGTTCAGGCTGAACTTGAACTCACTTTGTAGCCCAGGGTGATTGAACTCACAGCAATCCTTTTGCTTCAGCCTCCAGAGGGCTGGGACTACAGGTATGTTGCCACCATGCCCACCTGGCTGAATATTTTAAAGAAACTGAGAAAGCACTAATGCAATACACCTGAAGTACTATCTTTAGGCTGTTATAATTGATGATGTCAGGTGAAAAAGGCTTAGTTTGACAGATTTACAATTCATGTGAAAATGTAAGGCTTTTAAATCCTATGGTTATAATTTTACTACTTTACATTTATAAATGAGTAGGAACAATATATTAGTGTCAACAATAAACATTCACATTCAAAAAAGTTTTAAACATTGTGAGCCCATGAAATTTTATCAAAATAGCAGCAAACTATCCTGGTTTCACATAGCAGTGATGTCTTACTATGACTTTTTTTAAAATTTCAGGACCAGTTGAAATTTTTCTAAATGAAAAGGATATCAATAGTTACATGGAATACTGACTCAGTGACTTGGGCATTAATTTATTTATTTAGTTTTAATTATCTGATGATACATTTCTTTTTAATACCAGAAATCAAACTCAGGACCTTGTGCTTACCAGGCAGATGTTTATGCCACTGAACTTTAACCTTGGCTGTGATGATACTTAATGAATTCAACCAAAATTACAAGGCAAAACATCACTTACACAAAAAAATTATTCTATGAAGTCATTTTGATAGCTAATATTGAGTCACAAAATAAAAAGCAAGATTTTTATCCTCACATACCTTTTCAGTGATTATATTTTTCAAGTTGAAAGCACAGATTGTTTTATAGATCTCAATGCAGGGGTAAAGGAAATTTCTATATTTTAAAATCAATTTAATGTGCAATTAAAAATTTTTCCCCTACTCTTCAGTTGGAAATGAGTAATTTGACTTTGCTAAAAGGCAAACATCAAGAGAATATTATTATTTCTATAATATTATTATTTCTGTCAATGATATGAAAACCATGCTTTGTTGGGTTTAGCCTTTTTTTTTTTTTCCTCCTTGGTACCGGGAATTGAACTCCCAACCATGCACTTGCAAAGCAGGCACTTATGATGCTGAGCTAAATACCCAGCCCCAAAGTTTTACTTTTTTTTTTTTTTTCCTTTCTTGGTACCAGAGATTGAACTCACAACCTCACGCTTGAAGGCAGGCGCTTATGCCGCTGAGCTAAATCCCTGGCTGGGCTTGCCTTTTTTAAAGAAAAATCCATTTTATTTCCTTGTGTGTGTGTTGGCGGGTGGGGGGTTGGGGGGGTGTACCAGGCATCGAACTCACGACCTTATCCCTGATAGGCAAGTACTGTGCCTCTGAGCTATATCCCCGGCCCAAATAAATTTTATTTCAAAAAGGAAAAGTAAAATAAAATAAATTTCAAAACACAACAATCAGGGGACAACAATGGGGCTTGCCTTTTTGAGCCAATCTGCAATACCAGATTCTTCCAGAAGATGGCGCTTGTTTCCCAAAACACTGCTATGAAAAATGTTATGAAAAATTTGAAAAAATTTTGCAGGAAACACTTATATACTTGCCCTTTTGATTTATTGTCTACATTTTATTGTACTTTAAAAAATGACATCTCAAAGGCTGAAAATATATCTTAGCAGCACAGTGCCTGCTTGGCAAGCACAAGGTCTTGAGTTCGATTCCCAGTATAGAAAAAAGAAAAAAATCACATCTCTATTCCTCTGTCAATACGTCAGTTTTTTAACATATCGATATACCTTTTAAAATATTTTAACATGTATTACATTAGCTGGTACTCAATATATTTTAGTTTCCTTTCTGTCTTTTATATCTATAGTGCTAGGTATCAAAACTACATGCTAGACAAGTGAAATATCACTAAGTTATATTCCCAACCCTTTTGAAGTAAAATTTATAGACATACAACTCATAAATCTTAAATGAACATTCTCTAAAGTAAGGATAAACTGTCTAATTAACCTAAAACTCATCACAACATAGGATCATTCACGTATAAAGTTCCCACCATCCCAGTTGCTCCTGCCCCCCCTCTCCCCAGAGGCACCCCCTGTATGGATCCCTCCCATCCCTGCCCTGGGTCAGCCTTGCATGGTGCAGAACTCGACCAACTATGTATGGAATCATATAGTGTTTGCTTTTTTATGTAAGTAATTAGCATAACACTTGACACTCTTCCATGTTAATATGTAAATCAATAGTTCCTTTTGGTGTATCACTGAGTGGTGCATTATATAAATACATATTATAGTTTGCTTATGTGAGGTGTAATAAAAAATATGATTACTAAATTTTGAAAATGTATCAAGTAAAAGACCTACTTCCATTAATTCCTCTCAAAATACTTCCCCTCATCTAAAACACACTTATCCCATCATTCTTACCACTTTTTGAATCAGTTCTACAAGTCTTTTTTAGTGAATGCCTTTTGTTGTACTGTTGTGGTTTGCTTGCTATCCTGAACTGATTTAAAATGTTTATCTTTATGGTCATTTTGACTTTGGGGAAGAGACCAACGTCACATGGTGTCAGATCCAGTGAATAAAGTGGATGAAGACACAGTGTAATATTTTTATTTGACAGAGATTTCTGTCAGCTAACAAATAGTTAATAGCAAGTGATCAAAAATACAATGGACATTTAGATTTAAAAATTTATTATAAGCCTGGCATGGTGGCTCATGTCTGTAATCCCACACTCGGGAGGCTGAGGCAAAAGGATTGTTGTGAGTTCAAGACCAGCCTGGGCTACAAAGTGAGCTCAAGGCCAGCCTGAACTGCATAGAGACCCTGTCTCAAAAATTTTTTTTTATTATAGTAGTAAAAGATACATTGCCATCAATCCCCCCAAAAATATTCCCTTCTTGTTTGTAATGCACTTATCCCATCATTCTTGGCAATGTCTCTATTGCTGTAATAATTTTTTTAAATTAAACAATCACTGTAATTTTGAATCACCCCTTGTATATTTATCTACTGATGGACGCCTAAACTGTCTCCTGTATTTGTTATGAACAAAGTGGTCAAAACAAGTAAGTTTTTCATTTTAAAATATTTTGTGTATTGTGTGTGTGCTGCTAGTTTAGGGCCTCACACATGTAAAGTGCATGCTTTGCCACTGAGCTAAGCCCCCAGACCCTTAAAATGTTTTTAAAATTACAAAGTGATGCTCATTTTGTTTTAGGAGTGAACTATGAGATTTAAATCTTTCAGTCTCAAACTTAATAATTGAAATTGTATATCATGAAAAAGTGATTTTTTTTTTTTGAGACAGGTTTTCACTATATAGCCCAGGTTGGCCTCAGAGTCATGGCGATCCTCCTGCCTCAGCCTCACAAGTGCTAGAATTATAGGCATGTGCCACCATTCCCAGCATTAAAAGTGAGTCCCTTGTATGCTGCATATTCAGATTGTTATGTTTTAAAATTATTTTTGTGTTACTGGAAGTTGAACCCAGGGGCTTCCCACTGAGCTACAGCCCCAACCCTTTTCAAATTCTTATTTTGAGACAGGATCTCTCTAAGTGACTAAGTTTTCCAGGATAAGCTTGAAGTTTTGATTGCCTTGCCTCCCAAAGTCTGGGATTAGAGAGATGCTAACTGCAAAAAACAGTAAATAGCTTTGTATTTTAGTACCTTTAATGACATTTTTTTCTAGTTTTGAATAAAGAACTCCATGACTGTGAAAATTATGTACCTGGCTTTATCTACAAATTATAAACTCCACCCCCCCCAGTTTACATGTTGTTAAAAAAATTGTCAGCCTGTTTTTCACACAATAGATTTTTCCAGTTGCCTTCCTTTGGAGTCACTGCACATGTCCTCTGTCCCTTTTATTTACTAGTTAGCTTGACTAGATTGATATTTTTAAAAACAGTGTTTCAGAGATACTATTGTGCACTTCTATCAAGAGACACTGTACACTTTTTAAACCTTATTTTTATTTTAAAGAGAATAAAACAAAAGAGGACAGATCTAAGCAGATCAGAACAATGTAAGCAACACAGCACTTCACAACAAAATAACTGCATATTAATAGTAGCTACCATAATGTCTCTTTCTTTGTAATAGTTGAGCTTAGCTTTACACACAATAATGTCAAAAATAACAAAATAGAATAAAACCACTCAAGAGAATGAAAGTATTGCAAGGCACTCTGAACCAAATAATCAAAGATGAACAATAGCTACTATATTATCTCATTTTCCATAAAAAATTTGTTTATACTATCATACATATTAAAATCCAATAAGACACAATGTGACAGAACCAATGGTAATAGAAAAACAAAAGCATGGTAGGACTTCAGAGCAAGATGATATCAAATCAACAATGGCTGCCATATTGTCTTTTCTTCAAAGTAACTATTCATACCATCACATATATTAAGATCAAACAAAACAGAATAAAACCATTTCAACCAATGAATGAAAACATAAGATTTCAAAGCAATATAATGGCGAAACATGATTACCATAAAATCTTCTGTACTCTTACCATTTCTTACACTAGGGAGACTATACAGTATTTATACATGAGTTTATTTCATTTATGAGTATGGATTCAAGTTGCATCCATTTATTTATAAATATCTCAATGTGATCACTCTTTATAGCTGAGTAGTACTCCATTGTATAAAAGTACCACAATTTTTTTATCCATTCCTCAGTTGATGGGCACTTAGGTTGTTTCCAAGATCTGGCTATTACAAATTGTGCTGCTATAAACGGGTGCACATATATCACTGTGGTAAGATGTTTTCAGTTCTTCAGGAATATGCCTAAGAGTGGAATAGCTGGCTCAAATGGGACCTCCAAACACAGCTTTTTTAGGAATATCCAGACTGACCTCCACAGTGGTTGCACCAATCTACATTCCCACCAACAGTGCAGAAAAGTTCCTTTTTCCCCACGGCCTCTCTAGCATTTGTTGTTGGTAGTTTTGTTGATCCTGGCCATTCTTTCTGGAGTGAGATGGAATCTCAGTGTGGTTTTAATTTGCATTTCTCTAATGACCAATGATGATGAACATTTGTTCATGTATTTATTTTCCATTTGTATTTCTTCATCTGAGAACTGTGTGTTCATCTTGGATGCCCATTTTTGGATTGGGTCTTTGAATTTCAGGGGTCTGATTTTTAAAAATTTTTTTATAAGTTCTAGGCAGAAATCCTTTGTCTGAGGGACAGTTCACTAAGATTTTTTTTCCCAGTTTGTAGGTTTTCTTTTCACTCTGCTGGAGATTTCTTTGGACATGCAGAAACTCTTTAATAAGACGTGATCCCAGTTATTGATTCTGGGAAGTATTTCCCATGCAGTTTGGTTCTTGTTCATGAATTCTCTACCAACCCCTATGTCTTCAAGATTTTTTACCTATTTTGTCTTCCAACAGATTTAGTGTTTATATTTTAATATTTAGATCTTTGATCCATTTAGATTTTAGTTTAGTACATGGTGACAGGCATGGGTCTAATTTTAGTTTTTGGCATATGGTAAGCTGGTTTTTCCAGCATCATTTATTAAAGAGACTATCTTTCTTCCAGTGAACATGTTTGGCCCTTTTATATTAAAGATAAGATGGTTGAGTGTGTTTGTAGTTGTATCTTCTAGTCTATTTCATTGATCTTCAGGTCTGTTTTTATTCCAATACCATGTTGATTTTATTATGGTAGCTTTGTAGTATAGCTTCAAGTCAGGGATTGTGATGCCTCCTGCCTTGCCTTTGCTGCTTTGAATTGCCTTTGCTATTCTAGGTCTCTTCTGGTTCCAGATAAATTTTAGGAGTGATTTCTCTAGATCTATGAGGTATGTTACTGGTATTTTCATTGGGATTACTTTGAATCTATAAAACAATTTTGGGGGAATGGCCATTTTCACAATATTTATTCCTCCTATCCATGAACAAGGGATGGCTTTCCATTTACTGAGGTCCTCTTCAATTTCTTTTTTCAGGGTATTATAATTTTCCTTGTACAACTCTTTTACATCTTTTGTTAGATTAATTCCTAAGTATTTCATTTTTTTGGATACTAGTGTGAAGGGTGTGGCTTCTCTTATTTCTCTCTCAGTGATTTTGTTGTTAGTGTATAAGAATGCTATTGATTTTTGAGTATTGACTTTGTATCTAGTTACATTGCTTAATTTATTATATCTAGGAATCTTTCAACAGAGGTTTGGCAGTCTTCTATGTTGAGTATCATGTCATCTGCAAATAATAATTTAACTTCTTCTTTTCCTATATTTACTCCTTTTCTCTCTCATCTAATTGCTCTGGCTAGTATTTCCAGTACTATGTTGAACAGGAGCAGTGATAACGCACATCCTTGTCTTGTGCCTGATTTCAAGGTAAAGGCTTTCAGTTTTTGGCCATTTAATATGACACTGGCTGTTGGTTTGTCGTAGATGGCCTTGATCATATTGAGGTAAAGACTATTCCAATTCTCTGTAAGGTTCTTAAAGCTTATTTTCTAACCTAGTTACTAAGCATTCCTTTTAAAGCATTCCCTAATGTCAATGCCCAAGTCTTGGATTGCAGGCTACAGGAAACAATGGCAGAAGGGGATAAAATTCAACCACACTAGAAAAAAGAATATTGTTAGAAGGAAATACTAAGTGTCTTAGTTATTTTTCTTGTTGCTGACACAAAATACCCAATACATAAAGTTAAAGGGGGGAAAGTTTACTTAGCTAACAGTTTATGGAGGTTTCAGTTCTGGCTCCAAGCAGAGTGGCTCATGGCAGAGGGGCAACAGTTCATGGCAGTGGAAGACAGCAAAAGCAATGAAACCAAGACAAGCCTTTTTCTGTCCCTTATACTGTATCCTGTCTCCTGGAATTAGGTTGGTGCCAATCCAATCAATGGACTGATTCAGCAACTACCCAGCCTAATCCCAACACCATACTATGAATCAATCTAGATTCAACCACCTGTGAAAAACCTTATGACCGCATGTAGCTTTGGGGATCATCTAGATAATACTAAGAATGGTCCTTTCATTCCAAAGGCATTCATTTTTACAAATTTTTGTTTTTATGTTGCTTGAACTTTATGTGGCTTTCATTTAGTACTGTCAAAATTCTTTAACCTGATCTTTTATTCAGTATCCTTCAGTTGATTCTCCTTCCTCCATTTTCCTATCCTTTAAATATTGGTATTTATTTATTTATTACTTCTTTCCTTTTCTTTTCGAGACCGGCTATCACCACATAATTCAGGCCTGACTCAAACCCACTATGTAGTCTAATGTAGCCTCCTGCCCCAATTAGTTTTTGTTAACTCACTCTAGTCACATTTCCTACATGTGAAAGACACAGAAATGCATTATCCAGGTGCCCTTCAAGCTACCTGACAGTGGGAAATATGATGGCAGCATCCTCTAGCTAGCAGTACAGCCTGGCTCAGCTACTGAGAACCTCTCATCTTGACCAGTCTAGGGAAGCCCATCTCTGGCTGATTGAGCAAGGTGGGAATATAATGAAGCTAGGCCATTCGGCTGAACACAGGACACTGAGGCTGGTAATAATTGTTCCAGAGCTCCTTTCAGAGTTGACTGAAGTTTAGATGGGTCGGTATTGCACTCAACTTTTTCCTCTACCTACTACTGTTTTCGTCCTTGTCCTTTCACAGGACTTGATCTATAACAAGTATCTTATACCCCAAACTCAGTCTCAGTAACTTTCAAAGCCATCTAGAGACAACAAGTGATGTCATCCTACATGTTCTATGATAACCATTAATTCATTCCTTCCAAAATGTCTTGTTGCATTTAATTTCCCACTATACATTTCTAGCTTCAAGTCATACGGAAAGCTCGAAGCCAGCCTTCCCAAAACTGACATTTTCCTCTACAAGTGGTCTCTGTCTCAACACTCTTCCCTTGACAATGATACCACAGGTCACCAAGCCCCTATAATCAATTCCTTACTCCCTTAATTACCTACTGCTATGTTAACAAAAAAACCCCAAAACAGAAGTTTTCTTGTTTTTGAAATGTGTATGTTGCCCAGGTTGGCCTCCTGGCTTCAGCCTCCTGTATCTAGCTTTACCAGGGGGATTGAATTTAGGAGCTCACGCTTGCCAGGCAGGTGTTTATGCCACTGAGCCAAATCCCTGGCCCTAGCTTTAGTAGTTTTAAAACAACAAACATTTATGATCGCACAGGTTTTTTTTGTTTTTTTGTTTTTGTACCAGGAGTTGAACTCACAACCTTGGGCTTGCCATGAAGGCACTTATACCACTGAGCTAAATCCCCAGCCAGGATCTTACAGTTTCTAATGGCTAGAAATTAAAAGATGGCTTCTCTTGATGGAAGTTGGAAGAGGCAACAAACACGTTCTTCCTTAGATATTTAAAAGAGCATAGACACTTTGATTTCAGCCTGGTGATATTAATATTGGATTTCTGACCCCCAGAATTGGAGGAGACTGTTTTTGTTGTGGTAAGCTACCGAGTTTGTGTAACTGTCACAGCAACCATGGGAAACTATGTTCGAAAACATGAAGCAGTGAAGTGAAAACCACCGCTCCGTTCTCAGGAATTAGAGCCTGAGAAGAGCACCAAGTTTGGCTCGATCCTGCTCCATAACTAAATGAAATAAAACACAGTATACCCAAGTCTTTGCTTATGAAAGGGGAATAAGAATAAATCCAGCAAAAAATTTATAGATGTGTTAAAAGCTATATTTAATGACACTAAAATAAGTTCTTTTAGGGGTTTCTATATATTTTCTCCCTATTATAAGAGTATTTTGAGCACAACTTAAATTGTAGAACAGGCAGTATGTTACAAAGAACCCTAAAATATTAGTTTAAGACTGCCTGCTAGGGGCAGCTCAGTAGTAGAGCACTTACCCAGTATTTGGGAAACCCTGGGTTTGTCTCTAGATTAGACCCCAATACCACAAGAAGAAAAAAAATGGAAAAGAAAAAAAGCCCTCTAAGAAAATAAAATGCACTAAAATACTTCAGTACATGTTTCTTACTTTCCCCACACAGCATTTATCCGAACAAAATTAACTTCAAAGATAAATAAAACAAAATGTTTTGTTTTGTTTTGTTTGAGACAGAGTCTTGCTGTATGGTTCAGGTTGCCCCTAAACTCGCTTTATATCTCAGACTGTCCTTGAACTTGCCACAATCTTCCTTTCTCAGCCTCTCAAGTGCTGGGATTACAGGCATGTGCAAAATGTTTCTAAAGTGCTGGAAAAGGATTATATATGCTGAGGTTCTGTGGAACAAAAGGGACTACATACCTGCAGGTGGATCTTGGCTCCACTCCCATTAAGATACACTGATGCCTTCCAAGACTATTCCAGAAAGTTCCTTTTATTAAACATTTTTCTTAAACAGCAAAGAGCTGGAGACTATCAACACGATTATGTATGTTCTGAACATTAGTCAGCCACCTCGTTGGACTGTCAAATCTTTTTAACTGTTTTACAGACCATTTTTTAGGGTGTGTTGCTTATATACTTAGAAAGCACAAATCATAATTCAGTTTCCTAGTCCTGAATTCCTACAGAATTCAAGAATATCTTCGGCCGGGGGTTTAGCTCAGTGGCCTAAGTGCCTGCTTGGCAAACTTGAAATCTTGGGCTCCATCCCCGGTACCAAAAAAAAAAAAAAAGAATAGCTTCTTGCCACTCCAGTTTGTATGCTCAAATGTTTAGCATTACAGACAGGCTTAATAAACGGAAGCCTTGCCCCCATCGGTGGGCCTATCCACAGCTCCTTTTTCCAACTCTACTGGGAATGCAAATTTGCAACATATCTTTTACAACACTTTTCTAAATTATTTTTCAGGTGGTGCTATTTTTTTATTTTGATTGTGAAAACCTGAATTTTTCTGTTGCCTTCATTTTCACTTTGTGGTTTGTGTATTTTAATAAAAAGCCTTACATTAAAAAAATTGTAAAGTAAAAAAAAAAAGTCTATTGGTCCCTTGACGTTACTCGGCATAAGCCCACCCGGAAAACGAGCTCCTCTCCGATCCACGACTGTAATTTGCAGGCCTTCCACATGCACTCGGTAGGAATTCTGTAAACAGATGAGCTAATGTATGCAAAACCGTTACTATAATTCCTATCACTAAAAAAGCGCTCGGTGAATGTTCGTTTTAATTAATTCAAAGGGCCATCATAATGAGTTTCAGATCTTTTTAAAACAATTTGTTAAACATTTTTTTTTCTTCTGATGCTGGGCCAAGCGCAGTATACATTCTACCACTGAGCTACAACGCTGGATTCCAAAACTTAATTTTGTTGTTTAAAAAATGGGGAAATGTGGAGATAATACATGACTTCCTTAAGTTTCATCTGTGGGGTATTAGACTGTGAAGGACAAAAGCGGTAACAAAGGACTTTTCTCTTTCATTCACATTGCCTGCATCAGGATGTTGACTCCGAAACACTAGGCTACCGGAACCTAAACGACCCAGAGCCGAGGGACGCCAGATCTACTTGCCAGGAGGACACGTCCCTTATGCCCCTAGAACCTCAGGTAGCTTCTGGCCAAGTTTCTCTGAAACTTGAAATCGCCGGGGAAACCGACATCCGCCGCTGTTTCCGTGACATAATCACCAATCGCCGGGGTCAAAGGGATTTGGGGCGGAGTTTCCCCCAAGACCTTATAGTCTGTTCCCATGATCCTCTCCTTCTCTTCGCCATCTTCCTTGTAGGCTGCTGGCTGTCGCCATGAAGTAAGAGGCTCTTTGAATCTCAATCTGTTTCCATCCTTGCGCACAGCGCCTCTACGGTATCCTGGACATGTTTTCTGTTTGCTTCCCTTATGGATTTTTACTTTTCGTTACAGGGTCGAGCTGTGCAGTTTTAGTGGGTACAAGATCTACCCAGGACACGGGAGGCGCTACGCCAGGACTGACGGGAAGGTAAAGGGCCGCTTCTGGTAAATCACACCTTCGTGAGCTTTGAAAAGGAAACGCCGATCTAATTCGGTGTAGGCGACTTAGGAATTTGATTAGTGTCTGACAAAAACCTTTACATTAACGAGTGTTGGGCCTTGATCTAGTACGTCAGATAGGGAGTGATTTATGTAGTTTAGGTGTCCTGAGGGAGGAGGAGGACTAACTGGGAATCCGAGGTGTCTAGTTCCTTTATGGGGTCACGGTTTTTTTAGATTTCGGGAGGCTTAAGAGCAATATTCCTCGCAGAATTTGACACCACCCTACCATTCATTTACTTCCTGTTTATATAACACAGACTTTGTTTTTGGCTGTGATTTCTTAAAAGAAACTGATATAACTAAAATGGTAATTCCGTAACGATTTCAAGGTCAGCTACTTTTATAAGATTTGAATTTTTCACTTCAGGTTTTCCAGTTTCTTAATGCAAAATGCGAGTCTGCGTTCCTCTCCAAACGAAATCCTCGGCAGATAAATTGGACCGTCCTCTACAGAAGAAAGCATAAAAAGGGACAGTCAGTAAGTGTGGTGCTCTTTGGTGTTGTGGGGCCTGGTCAAGAAATTTAAGCTTTTCGAGCACTGGTTTCTAGTAGGTAAAACTGTAATTGAAACAGTTTGTGAGTTGTTCTCTTAAAAATTGTAAAACAAAACAATGAAGTGAAAATATATAAAATATATTTTCCTGAACACTTTGGGCTCGAAGTAATAGTTGCAATTTGAAAGTAACCTTTTTTGGAAGTGAGATGGGTCATACTAAGCTAATTTGTATTAACACCGTTGAGGAGTTTAGCGTTCTGGTGAGTGGAAATCGAATCTTTATTATGGCCATTTGGTTTTCATTACAGTCCTTGTAAGATTAGCCCTAAGAGGGACATCATGGGAGTCTTCTGACTCCAACCTGTGTTACTGGTTCCTTTTCAATGGTACCTTTTCTTCTTTTTTTCTTATTTTTGGCTGCCTGAAGATTTGTGAGGAAGTGTATTAGAATGTGGTAGTAGGACTAGAACCAGTATTCAGGAGACGTGGAATATTTGGCTTGCTTAGTAAACATCTCTACTTTGACTTCAAAGTCAGTAGGAGAGGCTCTTCTGGCTGCCTTTTGTTGAAGAAAAGTGGGATATTAACAGCTTTCAGTGGAGAAATGGGAACCCCTGTACATGGCTGGATGCAGAGTGGTGCAACTGTCATGGAAAATAAAATGATTTAATGCAAAATACTGATAAATTGTTAACAGCCAAAAGGAGAAAACCTAAATGTAAGTTAATGAACGGATAAAATGTACAGGATGAATGTTCTCAAATGCTTGGATGCAGAGATTGATTTTGGGGTTTGTTTTGTTTTGAACAGTTACATATACATGAGATATTTTGGTGAGGGTACACACCTATGCACATACTCTGAAGGTAGTTTTATGTAATAGTTAACATAAAATGCTAGCATTTTGACAGCAACTCTTAAAGGGAAGTGAGGGTGTGGAGTTTTCCATCAGTTGCTAAATAGTTTTGGATTTTAAGCATTTTGGAATGGGGTATTCAGTCTGTATATACATAGAATGGGATCATAATTCATCCATTAAAAGTTGGCAAGCAGCCAGCAGTAGAAGCTTGAAGTGGAAATAAACCAGATAAAAATAAGATCCTGTTTCATAAGGCACTAAAATTTTCAGATTAGTGAAGACTGAAAAGGAGAAAGGAAAAATGGAGAGTTCCTATTTAATGGGCACTGAGTAGTGTCTTGAATGATTTTCTTGTGTGTTAGACTCTTGAGTTAGGTAAGTTGGTAGATTGTTAAATATGTAGTTACTAAAATCATTTTCTTGTGTGATGCTAGTGATTGAATCCAGAGCCCTGTGTTTGCTAGGCAAGCTCTATATTACTGAGCTACATCCCTTGTCCTAAAGCTACTTTTTTTGGTTGTTGTACTGGAGATTAACCCTAGGACCTTCACACTGAGCTACGTTCCCAACCCCTCTTGGAGACAGGGTCTTGTGAAATTGCCCCGGATGGGTTCAAACTTGGGATCCCTCTGCCTAGGTTCTCAGAGTGCTGGGATTACAACAGTTATTTTTATGAAATAAGTGGTGCTTCTCACAGATCAACTTTTAGTCCTTATAAGTAGTGGAAAGGCCAGGGTTAATAGGTGGTTTAAAAAGTTAAGTGGAAAGCTTTAACATATTTTATTTCAAATAATTGATAGGGATTGTGTTTTGTTGAGTGAACCTTGAAAGATTTCTTCCCAATTCAAGAAGCAAGGGTAATAAGTATTTCCCATGTTTTTTCTGTAGGAAGAAATTCAAAAGAAAAGAACAAGACGAGCAGTCAAATTCCAGAGGGCCATCACTGGTGCATCTCTTGCTGATATAATGGCCAAGAGGAATCAGAAACCAGAAGTTAGAAAGGCCCAAAGAGAGCAAGCTATCAGGTAAAGACTGCTTCACTATGTACACATTTCAGCTACTGGAGTGAATTTTATTTTTAGGTTGTTTAGCTTTATAGGTAGAGGAATGTAGTCTGATGTTACAGAATTTTCAGTCATCAGATTTTGTAATATAGAAGTTTACAGATTATATTGTTAAAATTCTGTATGAGGTTAAAATTACTGTATAACTTTTAAGCCAACCTGAATGATGAAATTAACAAATCCTTTGGATTTTGGATTTACTGTACAAATAACAGAGATGAGAAATGTGATGGTTGTGTTTGTCCAGAACTCTGTCTCCTTTTGAATAAATTGTACCTATAAGGAATAAAATGCTCTCCCTAAAGTTATTTTTAATTTCAGGGCTGCCAAGGAAGCAAAAAAGGCTAAGCAAGCATCTAAAAAGACTGCAATGGCTGCTGCTAAGGTAATTGTGGGAGTTTTTTGGTTTGATTTCTTAATAGAATTAAAGCCTGTGTAATCCAGGCTTGCTTTGAACTAGCAGTGTTCCTCTGCTGGGATCACAGGCATGTGCCATCAAACTCAGCTTTAGAATTTGGAATCAGAAAAGTTTTGGTGGCAGACTGTTTTTCCAACTTTTCTCAGTTTGTGCTTTGAAATAGCATCTCACTGTGTGAACTCACTGTGCAGCCCAGGCTGGCCTCAAAGTTGTGGTCTTCCCAACTTAGCCTTCTGAAGTATTAGGTATACTTTTGAAGTATTAGTATTGTGTATCAGTGCCCCTGGCTTTCTCAGTGTTAACATAGTAAAAATTTGAAGCTTCAAAACAAATTTTTTTGAAGCTTCTAACCTTCATCCTATGAAAAAAAAAATAGCAATTTTTTTTTCTTGTTAGGGTATAATTTGCCCTTACCACATTCACAAAAGGATTGTTAGTAGGAATGCAGTTGAGGTAATCTAGTATATCATAAAATCAGGACATAAAAGTGAATGTTAAAAAGTGTGGTGGAGTACTATAATATAATGTCCTGTTATCTTTTTACAGGCTCCCACAAAGGCAGCACCTAAGCAGAAGATTGTGAAGCCTGTGAAAGTTTCTGCTCCTCGAGTTGGTGGAAAACGCTAAATTGGCAGATCAGATTTTTAAATAAAAGATCTGTAACTCTGATTTGTGCTGAATTTTTACAATTGAAATGTTGGATCTATGTGGTAATAGGTGAACTATAAAGTTAAGAATTTAAGGCAGACAATTTGATTTTCTAGGAATGGTGGTGTGGCTCATTAAAAGTGCATGCTTAGTATGCATGAGGCCCTAGGCTCTATCCTCAGTGCCAGAAATAAAAATTCCATTCTTAGGCCTAATGCCTCCTAAGATACATATACCTTTTGGTTGGCAAGATGTTAAATGATGTAATAGACCAGTGATTTTACTTTGCTGAAGTGTACAATGCACTCTTAACCTTGTGGTTACATGCCTGTAGGCTATGTTACACAGATTTAGTTTAAGTTGATTATTAAAATATGTTTTGTCATTTCTCTGTCCAGGATAGACTTGTTTATATTGGGTTTGCCTTGTTTTGGGTTGTCACCAGCCTTTTTTAAACCATCAACTAAATTGAAGGTACTTAAAACAATCAGCTGTATCAGCTACCTCTTGTTTCTTAAGTATATTGTACTTATTCCCAGAGTAGTTTGTTGAACTAATGATTTGACAACTATGTCAGATTTTCAAATAGCATGCTCTTATTCAAGAGGTGTATATTTGATAAGGAATAGTGTAATTTGCCTAAAGAACACAACATCCTAGTACTTCTATAAACAAAGAAGCTTTGTTTTTGAAACCTGTTAATCTGCAAAGTTAACATAGATACAATGTAGCAAGCCAGGTCCCCTTGAGAAACTTGATTTTACCATGTATAAAGGAATACTAGGTAAAGTTTGTCTAAATTGATATTTTCCCTTATCCACATTGTGCCCATCTAGGAATTAATTCATTTTTACTTTCTGGTACATGTTAAATTCAGGCATTGATCTAAATGTTGAAATAACAAAACGGTTTTGGGGGAGCTTCAGGTCTGAAACAATGTAAAATCAGTAAGAAATGTGTAATATAGGTCAGGCTGGGTTACACACCAATAATCTTTGCTACAGGAGGCTGACCCTGGAGCACCCTGGTTACTCTAGGCAATTTTGGGAGAACTCATTTCAACCAGCAATGAAGTGCAAGATACTAATAGGCCTTTGGTGATAAAAGCAAAACTGAAAATATTAGGCTTGGAAAAACCTTTTTTTCCTGCTTGGGAAAAAAGTGGTCCTTTATTGTTTTTCCACTTACTAGTACATGTTTGCAGTAAGTAGTGGTTATATTCATTGTGGGAAGTTAGTATGCAGCCTAACATCTTAAGTTATCTCACTGTCCTTTACCTTTTGGTTGCCCTTTGCAAAAGTTCCCCGTTTCCTATTACCTATCTTTAAAATGTCCCTTTAAAAGTATTTGTTTTCTGGTCTAAATTGGAACTTTGAGTTCTGGCTACCCAGGAGTCTTTGGCCCAGAAAGAAAGAAACAATGCCTCTCCTAGTTAAAAAAATAAGTTTCCTGGTAAAAAATTTAACTTTGGCCAGGAAGACAACAGTGCCCACCAAGAGAGCAAAACAGTTCAAAGTACTCTATTGGTTTGTCAGTGCTTTCACACTTCAGTGTGTTGTACAAATTGTTGGGTGGAGAGATGTTTTCACGACTAAGATTTTCTTTAGTATTTGCCATGAAATCCTACCTGTATGGTTTTAATAAATCAAGCGTTGATAAGGCAGGCTCAGCGCCTATATCAGCGATGGAGAGCCTTGTAGGGCTTTCTTTGAAGAACAGGTTCACTGCCACTGGCTGACCCACCAGCTCCTGAGAGAGTAGGTCTGCGTGTATCTACTCACTACCAGTTCCCTTAGGGAAAAGGTGCAGCTCCATCTTCTAATTTCTTCCAGATAGAAGTTGGCCTGAACAATCCTCAAGGGAGCCCAAGCCAGATGGTTTCTTAAGTCTCGCGTCTTAAACACCTGTTATCTTCACCAACGGTTACGAGGGGCAAAGCGCCTCACGAAGAATGTAAACTAGGGTGCCTAAAGTGAAGGTAGGCAGCCAAAGCCCTTGGGCGAGGAAGCCCGGAATTTTCCAGCTTCAGCCAAGCAGCGCCACGGTCCGAAGCGCCAGGAGCAAAACTCCTCCCCTTCCCGTGACCACAGCCAATGCAAAGTGCGGGGAGGGGCCGCTGCTCCCCGCTACCTAAAAACCAGGACCTCAGCACGCGTTGAAAAAACGGAAGTTCTAGTTTGGTCGGTCAATACATTGAGTGTAAAGTGGAGACCCTTTTTTTAAATGCAAAAAATACGCAAGCTTACGTTGAGCACATAAAAATAAAAGAAGCCGGAGTTAGGTACTTTTTTTCAACTCTTCCAATACGATTGCCTTTTTTGTAGAAAATAATCTATGCCGATCATTACCGAAAAGATTTGATTATTCCTTGGGTAATTTGGAGCAACTGGTTTATATTCAGAAATAACTAACATTGAGGTGTAAATTTTTTGAGGGGTGAAATCTTATAACGTTAACTGAGTCATCTATATTTCTCTGTAAATGGGGCTTTGGTTCAGGGTCGAATTTCGTTAACGCCTGAAAATCTGACGCTTACGAATTTATTTCCTTTCTAGGTGTCCGATGGGCTAACAACTGCCCACCACCTCTCACACGTGGCTCTCTAGAGAGCGTGGGAAAAGGGAAAAATAAAGAGGAAATTGCCAGGACTTAAGATGTCTACTCATGGATCCTTCCATTTCCAGTGAAAGGACTACCCGCTTCCAAAATGTCCGTCCGCAGTACTGACGTCACTCTATGGGCTCACTGCAGGCCGAAAGCGAGAACGCTCCAATCAAGGCTCAGCCTCCGCCCTTGGCTTGCGTCACTTCCGGTGGTGCAGCAGCCATTTTGTCAGTCGCCTGCGGATCCCGCGCGCTGGAGAAGTGCAGTTCCCCCTGCTTACCAATCTGTCCGTTCTCCCTCCGCGCTGCGGAGGCTCTTGAAGAGCTCTCTCCAGAGGTGGAGCGGTACCGCCTCACAGTGCCTCCGCTAGCGTTACATCCGTCAGGAGCTACAGCGCTGTCTTCCTCCTCCACTTCTGACAGGCACCCTCGGGGAGCCGCTGTCCGCGATGTCAAGCGAGGAAAGCTACCGGGCCATCCTGCGTTACCTGACGAACGAGCGCGAGCCGTACGCGCCCGGCACCGAGGGCAATGTCAAGCGTAAAATCCGCAAGGCCGCCGCCTGCTACGTGGTGCGCGGCGGGACTCTGTACTACCAACGGCGGCAGCGGCACCGCAAGACCTTTGCGGAGCTGGAGGTGGTGCTGCAGCCGGAGCGGCGCCGGGGCCTCATCGAAGCGGCGCACTTGGGCCCCGGCGGCACCCATCACACCCGGCACCAGACCTGGCACGACCTATCCAAGACGTACTGGTGGAGAGGTGAGCGCGGCGCCGCGCCTGCAGGCGGGGGCGAGTCCGAGCCGCTGCCAGGGAGCCGCGGGTGGGGGACGCGAAAGGAGCCGCACTTCCCGCAGGAAGGAGCCGCGGGCCGGGGGCGGGCCCTCGCCGGGGTGGGGCCTGGGGGCTTCCCGGGCCGGACCGGGGCGGGGCTGCGGCAGGGCCGCCTCCGCCGCCTGCTCCTGGAGCGGGCGGCTGCGTGTGGCATCGCCTGCTCTCGCTGTAAGGTGTCGGCGGCTCGTACTCCCAGCACCTGAGCTGCTCTTTCCTGTGTGCTCTGCTCGGGTTTTGGCGAGTGAGTTTGAGATTCTCTCGATCCACTGGCCGGTAGTTCTTAAATTTTGTTTCTTTGGAGTATGTAAGAGGTAAAGCGGTTAGGGGCCGATGTGATAAAGTGTCGCAGTGTGACAGTCCTCTTAAACCTCGTTTTTTAGACTAGAGTTAAATATAAAGAATATCAGATTTTTTTTTTTTTTGAGGCAGGGTCTCAATGTAGTTCAGGCTGGCCTTGTATTCACTTAAGTAGTCCATGTTGCCATCGAACTCACGGTAATTCTCCTGCCTCAACCTCCACAGTGCTGGGGTTACAGTCGTGTGCCACCATGCCCTGCAAAATTAGAGTACTGTAATCTTCACAATATCACATTAAAGCTTTTTTTTTTTTTTTTAACCGGGGATCGAACTCAGGACCTCACGCTTGCGAGGCAGGCGCTTAAGCCGCTGAGCTAAATCCCCAGCTCAAAGCACGTTTCGTCAGGAAGGGTTTTCCCATTCTGTGTGGCCATGGAGAGATTAACTCATGGGTCTTGGTGACTTCATCTGTGAATAAAGAAGTGAGACCACAGTACTGTCAGTTTATGAACATTGACTCAAAATCTATTGACAAAATCCTTTTTGTACTTTTTTTAAAAAACAGTCCAAACCGGGTGTGGTGTCACACACCTATAATCCCAGCGTTTGGAGGCTGAGTCAGAAAGATCGTTGCAAGTTTGAGACCAGCCTGAGCTACAAAGTGAGCTCAAGGTCGGCCTGAACTGTATAGCAAGACCCTGTGTGAAAAACGCAAAACAAAAAAGTAAAATAAAAATCTAAATTTCTGTTCTTACATGCATCCCTTAACGTGTGCTCTATTAATTATTTTTTTTTATTTTGGGTTTTTGAGACAGGGTCTCACTATCTGGTACAGGTTGGCCTTGAATGCACTATGTAACCCAGCCGGGCCTCTTAATCCTGGAGGTCTTCCTACCTCACTCAGCCTCCCAAGTGCTGGGATGACAGGTGTGTGTGCACCGTCACACCCAGCATTTGAGTTAATTTAATCTTAAGGAGACACAACTGGTTGGTTTGGGCAGACACTTGAATAAATAGCT
This sequence comes from Hydrochoerus hydrochaeris, assembly GCA_004027455.1. Taxonomy (NCBI): domain Eukaryota; kingdom Metazoa; phylum Chordata; class Mammalia; order Rodentia; family Hydrochaeridae; genus Hydrochoerus; species Hydrochoerus hydrochaeris. Next base: position 32,861 of record PVLA01009230.1, read on the forward strand.
CGAGTTTAATACTTTTGGTAAAGATGACAATTACAGCTAAAGGTAACACTAACCAAGCTTTTACATGCAGACGTAATTTTGGGGGTTTTTTGTTTGTTTTTTCCTAAATCTTAAAATCTAAAACTTTGTGAGGTGGACATAATTAACTGTTTTACAGATGGGAAAACTAAAAGCACACAGTTTTTTATGGTTTTGTTTTTTTCTTGTGCTATTGGGGATTGAACGTAGGACCTGGTTTCACCTCTGACCTACATATCTATCTTTAATATTTTGAGAGGTCTCACTAAACCAACCACCCAAGGCTACCCTCAAACTTTGGATCCTTCACCCTTGGTCTCAGCAGTAGCCAAGAGTATTAGGCATGTGCCCCTAACCAGGCTTCATGTATTCCTTTTCTGTTTTATTTTGTTTTTTGTATGAGACAGGGTCTGTGTGGTTCAGGCTGGTCTTTAACTCACTAACACACAGGCTGACCTTGAACCTGTGGCAGTCCTCCTGCCTCAGCCTTCCCAGTGCTGGGATAACAGTTGTGTGCCACTATGCCCAGCAGGCTTTATGTATTTCCTAACTATTTTGTGGTGCTGTATGGTGTTTACTATTGAGAATTTTTCTTTTATTAAATGGATTTTCTTGGGTGTTGTCTAATCTATATTTTTGCTTTTAATATGTGTTGTCTCAAAAAAACAGAAGAGTGAAACACCTGTAATCCCAGCACTCAGGAGGCTGAGGCAGGTGAATCATTGCAAGTTTAAGACCAGCCTGGGCTACAAAGTGAGCACAAGGCCAGCCTGAACTGAATAGCGAGAACCTATCTCAAAAAGACCAAAAAATAATAAATAAATAAATATGAAATAATATGTTCATAGTTGTGGAATTTCAAAAACCTTGCAAATCCTGAGCAGGTAGCTGTTCCCCTTGTGGGAGACAGGCCCTGAGAATCTTTTAGAGGATCCACAAGGTAAAAATTATTTTCATAATAGCATTTAAAGCATTATTTGGCTTTTTAACCCTTATTCTTTCATGTATATGCAGTTTTCCAGAGGCTGTATAACAAATGGTATGTGACAACAGATTGAATGCGAATTTCTAATCTGTCTTCTGTTTAGCCACAGATTTAAGATTTGCAAGAATGTAGGAGTGCCACTTTTTTGAAGTTATTTTTCATAAAAATGCTGCTTGTGTAAAGATATAATGGATTTATCACATTATTTGGTTACATTTTAAATTATTTTAATATTTTGTCATTTGAAATCAGAATATCTAGTCAAGATCAGCAATTTGTCTTTGGTTATTAGCTATTTTGATGTTTAATACTGCTTAGATATTTCTTTAAGATAGGCTTATTTTATTACATTATAAAACTTTTTAAAAATACATTTTTAATATATTAATGGAAGGGGAAGAGTTTCACTAATTAATTTCTTCCTAAGTAGTTTGTTTGAAAAAATTTTAAACTCCTAAGCAATTTACATAGCATACTTCTGACTAATAAAAAAGAGAGCTATGCTAATTGATTCTGTTCCAGATATATTTGTATTAGATATTGTTAGTGATCTAGAATTAATAGTTGATAAAATAAGAATTTTAAATTACCATTTCTTAATGTGCCACAAAGTACAAAAAAGGGCTCTAGAGATACATTGTCTGAAGCCAGTATAGATTGTTATGTGTGAACTACTAAGGTTTGGTGAATGTAGACACCACAGAAAGAGCTATTGATTTGTCTCCTTTTTAAATTTCAGATTTTTAGATTAGATATGCTCTATGGGCATACAGGGTGCCAGTGATTCATTGGACAGACTATTATCTAGACTATGTAAACAACTAAAAAGAAAGATCCATTCAAAAAAAAAAAATGGGCAGCTAGAATGAATAGGAAGCTAAAGGATCATCGGCAATGGGAGATGGAGGGCAGGGCGGAATTTGGCCCATACCTGATGTTGGAGCTTATGGATCATCAGCTATTTCCACAATTTGTATCTACGAATGTTCATAATGCAAGGTCCATTTCTATCTGTGAATGTTATAATTCAAATGTAAGTCCAGGACTTACTGTGATAACAAATGCTGGCAAGGCTGTGGGGAAAAAAGAACCCTCATATGATAATGGGAATGTAAACTAGTACAACCAGTATGGAAATTAGTATAGAGATTTCTCAAAAAACTAAAACCAGAAATTCCATTAACCCAGCTAGTTGCCGTCTAGGTATCTTCTTAACCAAAAGTGTTAAAGACAGTGTATTTCAGAGATACTTTATATACCCATTTTGATAGTAGCACAATTCACAATAACTAAATCTTTGAAGCACCCTGTAGATGGATAAAGAAAATATGGCATTTACACATGATGAAGTATTATTCAGCCATAAAGAAGGATAAACGAGTCATTTGTAGGAAAATTATGCATTTGAGACTATAATGTTGAATAAAATGAACCAGACACACAAGCTTAAATATTGGATAGTTTCTCTTATATGAGGAACCCAGCAGGGAAGCAGGATAATCTAATGGTTCAGAGTATATACTCTGGAGTTACACTGTTTTAAATGAGAAACTCAAATGTAAATCAAAATCAAAATAATAGATAATAGAGGGAAAAGGTTTTCTAGAGAAGTTACCATTAATGAAACCATTGTGATTTTTCTGCATTTTTTGATGTTCATAGTATTTCACAGTTCTCTCTCTCTCTCTCTCTCTCTCTCTCTCTCTCTCTCTCTCTCTCTCTCTGTGCTATTGAGACAGGGTTTCACTATGCAGTTCAGGCTGGCCTTGAACTCACTTTGTAGCCCAAGCTGGCCTCAAACTCTCAGTGATCCTCCTGCTTCACCCTCCTGAGTGCTGAAATTATAGGCATGCACCACCACACCTGGGCTCAACAGCTTTTGACAGTGTGAAGACAGTGTATTGCTATGTAGTTCAGGTTAGTGATGTACTTAGTGTGTAGCCCAGGATAATCTGGAGGTTTCTTGAAGAGCCTTCTGCCTCAGCCTCCTAAATGGTAAAAGATTAGGTGTGTGCCATCATGCATGGCTTTAAACTTCACTAACCAGATTCTCTCAGTACATGTTAGTATCGCTTTTTTTGTTAAGTATATAAACCTTTGGATGTGAAAATAAATTAATAAAATTCTATCATAAAAAAGAAAATAAGAGAAAAATTTTCTAAAAAGGAAATTAAATATATTCCAAGACTTTGGAAAAAAAGAACTTAATGTTTTATTTTTCTGAATACAGAGATTAATTCCCTGGCACATGGAGTTTGGTAAGTACCCAACATAAATAGACAAAAAGACTTTGAACCAGTAAACATACCTAAATGTAAATATTACAACTTCATCTTTTATGTTACTTAAATGATTAAAATATTTCTCACTGAATAATGAAGTTATTTAGAAGACACATCAGAAGAACACCTAACAGATAAACTGCTTTTGTAAGAGACATGTTCCCAACAGTGAGTTATATTATGTCTTCATAAAATATACTGTCAGCTTTTAAGTGATATTATTTTTAGTGAATAGTGGAATATATATATATATGTATGTATATGTATCTATAGTCTTTCTGTAATGATTTTATGGTGGGGGAAGTGAATAAAGGAGTAAAGAACAAACCGGTTTACCTTAGCATAGAAACAAACTATTTATATCCTTGTATCTTTAGGAAAAAAATGTATCTTACATTTTACATAATTCATTCTACTTTATAATTATACATGTATTTGCACAGTTATATTAGTGTCCATAGATTAAAAATGATAAAGTGTAGTTTGATTTTATTTTTACCATAGGTATATTAAAGCAAGTCAAAGATTATATTAAACAGTGCAGCAAATGCCAGGAAAAATTAGATCGCTCCCGTCCAATATCAGATACTTCAGAAATGTTGGAAGAATTGGGCCTAGACCTTGAATCTGGAGAAGAAAGTAATGAATCAGAGGATGATCTGAGCAACTTTACTTCACCTCCAGCCACAGCCTCCAAGTCTTCGAAAAAGAAGCCAGTGTCCAAACATGAACTTGTATTCGTAAGTGGTACTTTCCATTTAATGTTAACATTTTTAATTACTATACTGATTTCTTCAGTGTTAGTGAATTTTATTTTTTTCAGAACATTTACCCTGCTTGACTTAGCACTGACATTGAAAGTCTTCATGTCTAAAGTAGGGCTTACTGAATAAGACAGAATGTGTCATACACTATGTTGCTGTATAAGCTAAAAGTATGTTAGTATTGCCTCTTCACTGATTATAAATTTACTTATTCTCCAGAATGAATTTAATATCTTATTGGTTTGTTATTTATTACCCCTCCTTCCTGTCTTTGTAATAATGTATTGGTGAAGGTAAACTACTCTTCTGGAGAGGTCTGTAGATCACACAGCCAGGTAAAATTAACTTGGCTAGGTTTTTGGTGGTTGCTTTCTGGTTAGTTTGTTTCAGTTTTTCCTTTTGTGTTCAGATAGAGTTTTCACTGTGCTATTCAGCTGGCCTTGAACTCAGCATAATCCTCTTGCCTCAGCCTCTAGTGTCAGGATTATAGGCATGTGCCACCACACCCAGCTGTTTGTTTGTTTGTTTGTTTGTTTGTATTTATTTTTTACATCTCAAAGTTCTAACAAGAAAAGATAACAAGATTAGACACAAGATTTTAAATACATAGATAATAAAAAAAAAAAAAAAAGAATAACCTACCATATACAAGGTCCTGAGTTTAAATCCTTATTACTGGGGGGAAAAGGAAGATTATTTCTTCTTATTTGTTGAAGTGAAATAGTTTCTCTTCAGGGTGAAATATGCAATTAATACATAATACATCTCTTGATCTCAAACTTATTTTGGCAGGTTGACACCAAAGGAGTGGTGAAACGTTCTTCTCCAAAACATTGTCAGGCTGTTTTGAAACAGCTGAACGAACAAAGACTTTCCAACCAGTTCTGTGATGTTACTTTGTTGATTGAAGGAGAAGAGTACAAAGCTCATAAATCTGTTTTGTCAGCTAACAGCGAGTATTTTCGAGACCTTTTTATTGAGAAAGGAGCTATTTCCAGTCACGAGGCTGTGGTAGATCTTTCAGGTAAGAATTTTTGAATATCTTTGTTTTGTGTTAATATGTGCATCTTAGAAGCAGGATGTATCTGTCTGTGTCTGTCTTCCAAAAACCAAATACATGCTAACATAGAAGCTCACAGCAGCAGACCAATTCAGCTGAAAGATTTCTTTTTAGCAAAATTCCTAAGATAGAATTATGGAAAAAGCAATCCTTTTATACCACTGTCTTCCAGACACTGGTAGCATAACTATTATTTCTGAAATTCAAACTATTAAAAATAGTTTGAGAGAAATACACAGTTACATTTGTATTATTAGTATGTGCTATTTAAAATTGTCTACTTTTGTGTACATGTGATTGTACACAGAATGCTTTTGTAAATTTGTTCTTTGATTTGTAAAATTAATCATAGCCAGGTGTGTTGATACATTGCCTATAATCCCAGCATGTGGGAGTTTGGGAGACTTCCGAAAGAAGATCACAAATTTGAGGTCAGCCTGGATTACACTGAGTTTGACACCAGCCTTGACTGCATAGTGAAGTCTCTGTCAGGAGTAAAAAAGATAAGTTAGAATTCATTAAATCAAAGCCAGTCATGGTGGTGCATGCCTACAATCTCAAGAGGCTGAGGTAGGAAGATCACTGTAAGTTCAAGTCCAGCCTGTGCTACAAAGTGAGTTCAACGACAGCCTGAACTACATAGCAAAACCCTGTCTCAGACAAAAAAAAGCATTAAGTCAAACCATCAGTAGAGAAAAGTAAAAGTCCTAGGTGAGTATTTTGTTTGTTTTCCATTTATATTATAAATAAATAGTTTGGTTTTGTTTGGACTTTATTAGAATTTATATATGTCAAGGTGTGAATCAACAAATAAAAATTTAATTCTGATATTTATTGTCTACCTGGAGATACTGTCAGATTCCACAGGTTGAGGACTCAGTCCTTCAGACTATCCTGCTTACACCTTTGTGATGCCAGTTATGTGCCCCAGTCATTTTACTTGTGCTCCTGATGAACCAGCTATAAATTGAGGCTCTCATAACTCCCTCAGTGGGTTCACTTTATTTGCTATAACAGCTAACAGTTTAAGGAAATATTACTTTTGCTAGTTTCTTATAAAGGATATTGTGATGGATGCTAGTGAACCCCAGGTGGTTTAGTGGGTTTACTTAGAGTAGTTCTAGCCTTCTAAAAGGTATGTTTCCTCTAATTTTTACTTACCCAGAGAATGACACTGAGCCAGTAGTCGTAATGACCATAGGCAGCTCCCCTCAAATGGAGATTGAAGCCTGACCTTAAACAGTGGACCCTTGACTTAGGAACTGAATTCTTTCTCGAGTTGTCAGTTGGAGGCTCAGGCTCTTTCACAAAGCCTTCAAAGTCTCTCTCCTGCATACAGGAGATCTTAGTATCCTCAAAGAGACTTTGGACCAGGATTTCTGTATTAATCCTTTACAGGAAAAGATGTCATAATGTTCCTTCTAGAACTCTGTAAGGGTTAAACCTGTATCTGAGACCATCTGGAAGCACAGGCAACCTGTGTTTTGGTCATAACCCAAGTTTAAATGCCAGGCCAACTGTAACTTGAAGATCCACAGTACTTCGTAGGCAAATGATGTCCCACTCCCCTATACCCTAGCCCTTTTAAAATTTTGAGACAGGATCTTACTACATTTGCATATTGTTCTCAAGCTATGAAACTTCTACCTCAGCCTTCTGAGTAGCTGGGATTATAAGCCTGCACCTACTTGCCTACAAAAAACATCTTTTCTTAATAGATGGCTGAAGATCAAGGAATAAAATTCAAATGTTTTTTCCTGTTGATGGTGGGGTTATAGAAAGGGAGTAGGAGAAGCCATTTGTTGATTGAATGGTGAGAAGGGGAGGTATTTAAAGTTCTTTTACACAGGTATTGAAGTCATCAAGCCTCTTCACAGATGTTCAGTTTCTTTTCGTGGTTGGAACAGTTACCATACTCTGTGCAAGGGTTTTTGAGCCTGTGAGGTTACAGGCTCATCATGGTATAGGTGATGATGGAAGCCCCTGTGCTGGCTACAGGACAAGAACATGAGACCTCTATCCCTTGTCACACCAAGGTAACACAAACCAAATCAGACTTCTGTATTCCTGTTATATGGATTTGTGTATATTTTAAGAATTCCTTGTTGGGACTATGAGAAAAGACAAGTAACTAGGACTTGAACCCAAAGCCTAGTGCAAATGCTTTATCACGGAATTATATTTCTAGCCCAGTAGAAGTTTTTTTTGGAGGGTACCAGGGATTGAACTCATGACTTGGAACTGGCCAGGCAGACATTTATACTGCTGAGCTAAACCTCCAGGCCCCAGTAGAAATTTTTAATCATCTTTTTATAAGGACAGTTGAGAACTTTAAAAAGCTTACAAAAGAAATAAACTGCCCTTATTCTCCCATTTATAAGAAAAAGAATGTAATAGCTTATTTATATGGTAATTATTTCATTCCTTGGATCCAGGATAAACAAAATACAGCCCAGGGGTCAGTCTTCCTTCTTTTTTGTAAAGAAAGTTGTGTTTTGCACTGCGCCCTCTCACAGTGGTCTGCTCTTACTTCTTTTCCTACTTTTAATTAGCCTGCACTCACTCTGCAGAAATGTTTCTATTTCTACCTTCAGTAAATGTCAAACCTCACTTTTAAAAGTTTATTCATGTGCAGCCATGCTCATTGTGTGCATCTGCCTTCCAGCTACAGTGTCGGAGCTGAGTAGTTGTGAAACATTGTGACTTGCAGTATTTATCATTTCACTCTTTTCAGAAAATTTTTGCTGATGCTTGTCTTAGATCTTGGCTTTTAATTTTCAATTGTGGAATACTTTGTTCAGTCAAAATTTTATATGGGCTACTATTTTAAAAATGTAGAATACTTAATGATGTGAGGTTAGGGGATAGGTTGGTTGAACCCTGTCTGCTCACCTGCCTCCCTTTTGTTTCCTACCCTCCATTCTCCAGCAGCTGTTTCTTGAGGGGCATTTGAGGAATCCGGGGTTTTAAGGAGTACAGTTTGACAATGACTGCCTTACAGCAACTCTTGAGGTAGTAAGTCTGATATTATTTTCTATATTAGGTATTGAGAGACTCAGCTCATAGAACTGACTAGTTACTCAAGGTTTAATAAGCAGCCAGAACAGAAAGCAAATCCAGGGGTAATTGATTGCAGAATAAATGGTCATGGTTGTCTTTTTTTATATTTCATATTGTTATAATTGTGTATTAGTAAGTAGGATGATTTAGTAATGATGGACTTTTTTGTCTCCTACTTTTCTTGTTTTGTACAGGTTTTTGTAAAGCAAGTTTTCTTCCTTTGCTTGAATTTGCCTATACTTCTGTACTGAGTTTTGACTTCTGTAGCATGGCTGACGTAGCCATCTTAGCTCGTCATCTTTTCATGTCAGAAGTTTTAGAAATTTGTGAAAGTGTACATAAACTAATGGAAGAGAAACAGCTTACAGTGTATAAGAAGGGTGAAGTACAAACAGTTGCATCTACCCAAGACTTACCAGAACACCCTGGAGGTACAGCCCCTGCTGCAGCTAGCAGTGAGGGAACCACGACAACTTTGTCTAATGAACTTGGAGACTGTGAAATTGTGCTCCTGGTAAATGGAGACTTGCCAGAAACTGAACAGAATGGAGAGTTAGGACGACAGCCTGAGCCCCAGGTCTCTTCAGAGCCGGAAGCTCCTCTGTCATCTGTAGGCTGTATAAATAATTCTCATCCAGAAATAGAGTCTGTTGATTTAATAAAAAACAACGAGCCAGAGCTAGAAACTTCAAACATTGAAGAAGATACCACAGGTTCTAATAGTCATCCTACACTTTCAAAAGATACTATAATCATTAGTTCTCAAGAGAACAGTGACATGGAAAATGATGCATCAACTGAAGATGTATGTGTTGAAGATAATTCAAAACATAGGGAAAACCTTAGCGAACCTTTAAAAGATCAGGAAAATCTAGTTGCACCAATAGCAAAGACAGACCCAAACCCTGATGATACTTACAGAAGTAGGCTTCGGCAGCGGTCTGTCAATGAAGGGGGATATATCCGACTACACAAGGGGATGGAGAAAAAGCTACAGAAACGGAAAACCATTCCCAAGTCAGCAGTTCAACAGGTATGATATAAAAAAAACTCTTTTGTAGTTTTGGGAGCATTTTAGTGATGAGTTCAATAGTTTAAAAATTAATTGGGAAAGAAAGTGGGTACAGGGAAGCAACTTAATGTTTTGAATATCAAAATTAATAATGCAAATTTGAACTATCTATATTAGAAATTTATAAAATGACTTATGACTTTAAAAACGAAAATGAATGCTTTAGTTGTTTTTTTATTTTATTTTGTTTTGTTTCTTTTTGTTTGTTTTTTATTTCGTGACTAGGTGGCCCAGAAATTAGTTCAAAGAGGGAAAAAGTTGAAACAGCCAAAAAGGGATGCTAAGGAGAGCGCTGAAGAAGCATCCCATAAATGTGGGGAATGTGGGATGGTCTTTCAGAGACGATATGCCTTTATAATGCACACACTGAAACATGAGCGAGCTAGAGATTACAAATGTCCAGTAAGTATCTAAAGTATTTAGAATGACTCTAAATTGATAAAGTGAATCCATTCAGCTTACTACTGTATTCTATGTCTGTCTCCCTTGCAGAGAATCATTATCTGATTTGTACATGTCATTACTTTTTCCCACCCCCAATAGTGTTTTACCTTTGCTTTCTCTTGATACCCTAGTGAGATAATAGTGAAAAAATTATTTTAAAAATATAAATGCATAAAAGGGCAGAGAGTGCAGATGAAGAAACCTTGGCAGCTAGTTTTTGAATGCTAGTAAGTAAGTGGAGGAAGTGATTCAGCAAATTTGAAATGGCTCATTTCCAAGGTTAAGAATCAATTCTAGTTGTACTGCAGAACCACCAAAAGGCTTCGGAATTGGTGGTACTAGCTATTTTGGAAGTAAAAGCAATTCAACCACCATTTCTTGGCCTAACATCCTTGTTTTCTGTGGAAGAGATAAAACCACACTTGTTCTGGGGAGCGCCATGTGTAGTGAAGATAGTTGTAATAAATCCAAAACGGGAAAAGTAAAAGTGTCCATACTGAATATTGAAACCTTTCAACTTCTCTTTCCTTATTCAAGTCCTGTGACGCTAGCAGCCAGACTCTTAACCCTAAGACAAAAAGATTTCTCAGATAACAGATGCAAGCATCTTAATCCTTACAGAGGAGTTACAGATAACTGCTTATTAAAGGCTATGGATGAGAAACTCCACCCCTACTTTCAATGAAAAAATATGGATTCTTTTTTGTTTTAAGAGATGGTGGTCCTTTATGTAGCCTAGTCTGGCCCTAAACTACTAAGCTTGAGCAGTCTTCCCTCAACCTCTCAGGTAGCTGGTACTACAAGTGTGTTACATAGTTTCTAATTTTCACTTAGTTTTTTGTTGTTTGGGGCTGAGATTGAATTCAGGTTCTTACTTATCAGGGATCATCAGACTTGTGATTTCAAGAGAAAAGCAGCTTCAGGAATCTAAGGCTGTAAGAAACATACTCATAAAGTATGATTTATATAAAAGATAAACTTGGGCTGGGGATTTAGCTCAGTGGCTTAAGCGCCTGCCTGGAAAGTGCAAGGTCATGAGTTCAATCCCCGGTACCAAAAAAAAAAAGATAAACTCATGATGAATACAATAAGCACATATAGGTGAACCTCAGTATGCAGAGTTCATAGGTTATATTGAAATTATTTGAAATTATTGAAAAAATTTGTTAAATATATACCTATTTTGTGTCCTGATTCCCTAACCAGTATAGCATGATAGTTTACTTAATATTTACCTTTAATTAGGTATTATAAATAATCTAGAGCTAGTGTATAGGAGGATAGGGGCAGGTAATACGCAAATACCATGCTATTTTAATATAAGACTTTATAAGATTCTGATTTCTTCAGACAGTCCTGGAGCCAGACTTGAATTAGTTAGGGACAAGGTCCTATATTTTTAAGAAGGGCACATTCAGAGAGCAAAAGAGTCTTCTGGTTTGGTTTTGGTCTTTTGAGACAGGGTTTCCCTGAGTAGCTCAAGCTGACCTTAAACTCAAAATTCTTCCTCTGCCTCCTAAATACTGGAGTTACGGATGTGCATCACCATGTCTGATTCAGAAGAGCTTTTTAGTAATAAAATACCGACATTTTTCATTTATGATGGGTTTACTATGATGTAATCCTATCATAAATAGAAGACAGTCTGTAGTAATCAAAATAAGATAAAATATGAGAGTACAAAAATCTGGAACATTAGACTATAACAAAATAATATTTCCAAACACAGAACATGGAGGGAAGAAAATCATTGATGTGATAATCGGAAACATCAGAACCTAAGGAGAGGTATTGTCATGTTAAAAGGGTACATTGCTCAGAAAAGTGGATGAAAATAAACCTATGTCAAACTACATTATGAAATTTGAGAATCAGGGGAAGAAGACTATCTTACAAATTCCCAGAGGAAAAAATGGTCAGTCTCACTGAAAGGATATGGATCAGATTGGCTTCAGGCTTTTCCACAGCAACAATGGAATCTGTAAGACAAAGGTACAATATCCTTTAAATTCTAAAGAGAAATGATTTCTAAGTTGAAAATATAGCCAAACTATTAGTTACTATTATTATTACTATTATTTGTGGGGTTTTTTTTTATTTAAAGAGAAACAAAAGCATGTAAAGGGTAGAGATAATACAGAATTTAAAAAAAAAGATAATAAGAAATCATTAGTTAATAAATTACATATTGTCCTCTTAGAAATAGTTGTTCAAGTTACAAAGTTAAAGCATACAAAGTAGATAGACAGTGAGAGTGTAAGCAGCTACGCATGCATGAATCTCTACATGTATTTCTATTCTTTCTGTATTAGAGAGAAAAACAAAACTTAGCAAGACAAAACAAAACAAATTCCTATAAAAACATGAAACCAAAAAGTCGCACAAAAACACAGTACAAGGTGATCTACAATGATTACTGTGTTGTTTCTTAACATCTTCATTAGAATTGTCTATATCATCAGGCATAATTGAATATAACAGTATAATTGAGTATAGCAGTAAATAACAATATTAGTAAAAATAAAACACTGTAGACAGTAGAAAACTTCAAAGGCAGGTAATAATCAGACCAGAGTGGATATTCTAGTGGATCTTGTCATCTTAAGTGCAGTTGCCTATACTCTCAGACTTGATACTATCAATCTTAACAGCTTTGAATAAAAATCTATCAATACAAAACAGCGATCCAACAAACCAGATTCGATTATGATCAATCATGGTAAAACTGTGTAGGTTTTACAGAGCTTTAGATTAAGTTAATAGGAAATTAAGGATGATTACCATACTATATCCTGTTATTTTCGGGATTACTCTCTGTGCCCTCAAATCTAGTACAGGTAGAATGATTGGAACAGAATATAATGCATCTAAGCAGATGAGTAATGTGGGTTTTAAATCCTGGTGCACTATTAACAATATAGCATATCAAGGCCATCTATGTTAGAGTTTCTAGTTGTCTTTCTCTGCCTCATTTCTGCTATGCTATTTTTCTGCCTTTGTTTGTCTAGTTTTCTCCTTCATTCTACTGCCTGCCCCACTCATTGAGGCCTTTCTGCCACTGTTCCTAAAATCCTGGTATTTTTTTTTTTCTCTCTCTAGAATGTCCTTCAGTATTCTCTGCAGGGTTGGATTGGTGGTCACAAACTCCCCCAGTTCCTCTTTGTCATGGAAGCATCTTGTTTCTCCATTAATTTCTAGTGACAGTTTTGCAGGGTACATCCATCTGGGCTGGAGTTTATTTTCTTTTAGGGCTTTGGATACTTCACTCCAAGCTCTTCCTGATCTGATGGTCTGTGTTGAGAAGTCAGCCGTGATTCTGATGGGCTTACCTTTATAGGTAATCTGTTTCTTTTCTCTGACAGCTTTTAATATTCTGTGTTTATATTGAATTTCTGGTATCTTGATTATTATATGTCTGGGTGTAGATCTGTTTTGGTTGTAGGTGGCTGGAATTCTGTATGTCTCACATAACCGAATATCATTTTCTTTTCCCATGCTTAGGAAGTTTTCCTTAATTATTTCTGTGAATAGCCTTTGTAATTTGCCTGTATGTATTCCTACTTCTTCATTCACATTTCTTATTCTTAAATTGTAGATTCTCTTGTCATCTAGCCTTCGTATTGTTACTGCCTGTTTCCTTGATGTTTTTAAGAGATCTTTGCTTTCATGATCACACATTACAAACCTGTCTTCAAGTTTTGATAGTCTATCCTTAGTTTCTTTTAAGGAGTTTTGCCAGCTTTCAATGGAGTTTTTAATTTCCTGGTAGTCTCTTTGAATTTGCTTCATGTATTCTATATTTTGTTTAGATTCTTTATCGAATGTTTCTCTCCTTTTTTTGTGTTCCTCCCTTCTTCCATCTCTATCATCCCGAGAGATGCTTCCTGAGAGCATCTCTTTTATTACTCTACTCATATCTTGCTTTATCTGATTTAATATTTCAGTTTTGAGCTCGTCTACAGGGTTCTGAAGATATCTCTTAATGTCCATTGAAGCCATGTCTGATGTGTGTTTGTCGCCCTCAGTCTCCCTTGTTTTTCCCTCTCCTGGATCAGGGCTCTCAGGGATATGGGCTGGGGGCCTCCTCCTGCCTCTCTCTCCTGTCATGGCCCTGGATTCCTCCACACAGGTTACAGTGCCTGTCCCAGCCCCCTTCCCTGTTGGCCATGTTTCCTCTGAAGCACACTGGCGAGGGACCTCCGCCCTCTCCTGCCTGCTCTTGTCACTGACGTGTAAGCAGCAGCAGCAGCAGCGTTTGCCTGTCCCTCCCCACCGGGCCAGCCAAACTTCAGGTGCCTTCACCCAGTTAGTACTTGCTAGTCGCAGGAATCGATTTGGAATGGCTCATTGGGTCCTGGCCAGGGGCACAGCCCAGTCCAAGCAAATCTCACAAAAGTGCTCTGCAGAGGGAGGAACCAACTGAAGTCACTGTTGCTCCCAGTTCAGGCTCCTCCTGCCTGATTCCAACATGTTGCCCATTTGGTCACACCCTTCCCCTGGGGTGGGATCCTCATTCCCAGCACTGACCGTGGATTAATGAAAGTCCCTTCACCGGCTCCACATTCCGTTGGGCTCACCAACCCCCGACTTCAGCGCTGCTGTGCTTCCTGTGAGTGGCGGCAGGAACGAATTTGGGTGGCTCTGCCTGCCGGCGCAGATTCAAGCTGGCACAAACTTGGCGGGTCACTGCGAAAACGCTGTGTCCCATAATTTTTAGCTGTTTCGGTTGTAATCCTGAAGTATTTGATGAGCTTTTTTACATTTTAATTTCTTCCTGTATCAAGAGGATCCATCTCCCTCTGTCTTGATCTCTCCAGGGTGTTTTATTCTGGCACATGAGTTGTTTCTCCCTGAAGGCTTTGTATTTTGTTGCTTACTGATCAGCCATCTTGTTTTCTCCCTGTGGGGTTTTCTTGAGACAGGGTCTCACTATTTGGTTTAGGCTGGTGTTGAACTTACTGTGCAACCCAGACTCTCCAGCGTCTTGCCTCAAATTACAGGCATGCATCACCATGCCCTGCTCCTATCAGTTACTTGAAATAGTAGAGAAAGAACATATTCAGACGTGCAAGTCCTTCAAAGTTTAACTTCGCAAGCTCTTTTTTCCAAGAAGCTGTTGATAGGTCACTAAAATGACCAGGATGTGGAAAATAAGAGACATGGGCTTAATTCAACAAAGCATCTAAGGAATTCATCAAGACTGTAGTGACAGGGGATCTCAAGATGAAACTATAGTGAACAATCAGAATAGCTTACAATAGGATGTCATGTCTTGGCAGACATTTCCAAAGTTGGTGATGGAGTTGTTTGTTTGTGATATGTGTGTCCAGAGCGTGAACTCAGGGCCTTCACACAGAGCTACACTGACTTTTTTTTTTTTTTTTTTTTTGAGATAGAGTCTCACTAAATTGCCCAAGCAAGGAAAAAAGATCATAGTGTACCACCATGTGGTACCCAGCTTTTATAACATTCATAGCCTAATACAAACACTAAAATTGATCTTACAACAATGGGATGTAATTGTTCTAATGTAATTTAACTATATTAAAGTAGACTAGTGGATTCATTTACTTATGTGCAGGAAATGCAGGAATGAAGAAAAGAATTTTCATTATGAATATTGTTTAAAGAATTACAAAATAATCTGGGTATGGTTGCACATGCTGTTATCCCATCACTCAAGTGGCTGAGGCAGAAAGATCACCAAGAGTTCAAGGCCAGCCTGGGCTACATAGTTCAAGGTTACTCTGAACTGTAAAATAAGAGCTTTCTCAAAAAAAAACAGACAAAAGAAGAGTTACAAAATAAGTACCAAAACAGTAGGGAAAAATTAATTTTAGAAGCCTCCCCAGTTCACCAGGAAGTGATTTGGGGGAAATTGTACATCAAGAAACCCAGTTTTATTAGTTTTGTTTAAAAAAAAAAAAACACTGTAGATGGTAAGCATATATAACTTTGACTTTTACTGAGGATCAAACTTATGACCTCACACTTGCCAGGCAGGTGCTTAAGCTGCTGAGCTAAATCCCCAGCCCCATAATGACTTTTACAGAAAAGCTTTGGTGACTCTCCATACTATGGGACCAAATCCAAGAACCATTACAGTCTTAACCTTTCTACGTTATTCCAGTCTTTGTAGCTATTCCATATGAAACTACTATATTAGTAGTGATAATAAGCTGATTTAACTGATCTAGCCCTTTAAAACCCAATTCAAGACCAATCTTTTCGTCTTGCTCTGATTACTGTTAAGAACTTAACCTTTTTGTCACCAGACATAGTGGTGCATACCTGTAGTCCCAGGACTCAGGAGGCTAGGGCAGGAGAAATGCCATCAGTTTGAAGCCAACCTGAACTGCATAGTGAAGTCCTGTCTCAAAAACAAACAAAAAAAAATTAAAAATTAAAAGAATGTCACTTATTTCTATATATAAAAACTGTGCTTTAGTTTTTATATATATACTTACGTATGTGTTATTTGAGACAGGGTCTCACTATATTGCCCAGAGTGGCCATGAACTTGACAGTCTTCCTGCCTCAGCCTCGTGAGCAGCTGGAATTATAGACATGTGTCACTGGCCA
This sequence comes from Hydrochoerus hydrochaeris, assembly GCA_004027455.1. NCBI lineage: Eukaryota > Metazoa > Chordata > Mammalia > Rodentia > Hydrochaeridae > Hydrochoerus > Hydrochoerus hydrochaeris. Next base: position 49,128 of record PVLA01009230.1, read on the forward strand.
ACTTTTGGTTAAATTTTAACCAAAGTGGGGTTTGAGGATTATCCCTTTCTTTTACAGGTGTGTGTGTGTGTGTGTGTGTGCATGTGCGCGCGCGTGCGAGAAATTGAACTCACAATCTCGCATTTGCCAAGCAGGCACTTACGCTGCTGAGCTAAGCCCCCCCCCATATCCCTTTCATCTCTGTAGTCTGGCACTTTAGCATACTGTCTTTTGCACATTCTATATTTATGTAGAATGTTTGTTTTTTTACAGTTATAATCAAAATGGAAAGTTTAAATGTGTCAATTCACTTAGCATTTTATAATATAAATGTGTTTAGATAGAATTTTGTTTACTGTTCTTTTAGTTGTGTAAGAAGCAGTTTCAGTATAGTGCTTCACTGCGGGCACATCTGATTCGACATACCAGAAAAGATGCACCCTCTTCATCCTCATCCAATTCCACATCCAATGAAGCATCGGGAACCTCATCTGAGAAGGGCAGAACCAAACGAGAATTTATTTGTTCCATATGTGGAAGGACATTGCCTAAGTTATATTCCCTCCGAATACATATGTTGAAGCACACAGGTGTAAAGCCACATGCATGCCAGGTAAAACCATAACATTTATTTTGTTATATAAAGAAGATTGTAACCTAACTATAATGATGAACTGTGTTGAAGTAAATTCTGGTGTCACCCTCACTCATCTAAAAGGGAAATTTATCTTCAGTTTGTTGCTTTACATTAAGGGTGATTATTGTATTTAATTTTTTCTCTGAAGTTCTTATTGGTCAAGAATCTACTTAAAATGTAATCTTCTTGGTCAGGAAAAGTGCTGCTTAAGCTTTGTTTTCTTTGTTGCTGAGGTTTGAGGGTAACAAAACACTAAAATATGACTCTTAGATAAAGAATTATGTGATTACCCAGTTTTGGGCTGCTTGGAGTGTTGAAAAGTTGTAGTAGCACCTATATCCTTACGTAACCATAACCTACTATTTTTTACTATTAAGCAATTTTGTAACCAATGAGATTTTTAATGTATCTCTTCTATTAGATGAGAACAAAATATTGTGAGAGAATGGAATGAATCATCATGTCCCTTCCAGCCAGCTTTTTTTTTTTTTCCTTGTTTTTTTGAGACTGGGTTTTGTGATGCATTTCAGGCTGGCCTTGAACTCAACTTTGTAACCTAGGCTGGCCTTAAACTCATGGAGATCCTTCCTGCCTCAGCTTCCTGAGTGCTGGAATTACAGGCGTGCACCACCACACCTGGCCTCTCGCCCATCTTTAATAATTTTCAACATGTGGTAAAGTCTGTTTGATTCATGCCATCACGCATTGCTCTTTTTCCCACTACCTCAATTATTTTGAAGCCAAATCCTAATAATCGTTTTATTCATAAATTTCATTACCAAGTGTAAATTGGCCTATGGTATTCTATTCTAGCACTGTTCAAAATGTGATCCATTGAAAGTATAGAAATAGAGCAAGCATATAAAAACTCTTACTGTTATTTGACATTGTTTCAGCATTTTATTGTATTTGTAACACACGTATCCACAGTTGATTGGGGAAAGACCAAAAAAAACTAGCACTATTTTATTTGTTATGGCAGGAAATAAGGGTATTCTATATCTCTTTAATATAAGATACAGTGTTTACTAGTCTCACAAGACTAATACAGAGGTTTTTTTCTATATTGTTTTGAACTCCACTGGTCACTTGGATTTACAAATGATAGTGATGGTATTTGTTAAGTACTGAATCAGAAAAGGGGTCTTCTAACATCCTTGGCGTTTGTGGTTTTAACTTTCACTACATCATTCTGCACATAATTTTAATGAAGTAAGTTAAAATTTAACTAAAGATTTGTTCAAAACAATACATATTAATTTCTTTATCTTTATTTTTCAGAAACAGCTCCTATCTCCCTTTTTGTTTTTGTTTTTTGAGACAGAGTCTCACTGTGTAACCCAGGCTAGCCTTGAACTCCTGTCTCAAGTGGGGAGTGGCTTCTTTGGCTTCTTTTTGGTTTACTGACTTAACACTTCTTAATTTGTAGGTCTGTGGAAAGACTTTTATCTATAAACATGGTCTAAAATTACATCAGAGCCTCCATCAATCACAAAAGCAGTTCCAGTGTGAATTATGTGTTAAGTCATTTGTTACCAAACGAAGCCTTCAAGAGCATATGAGTATTCACACAGGTAATGATATATTAATATAGCTAAATTTTATGTTTGAATTTATTATTCATTATGCTATATATAATCTTACCAGAAATTGTATTGATGTACTACTGATGGTTATATGTGTGGAGTTTTTTTAAACTTATGAGACTAGAGAGAAAAGATTTTCTTAAATATAGAGGGTGGGTTTTTTTCTTTAAATTGTTTTGACTTTTTGAGATAGGGTCTTGCTATAGAGCCCAGGCTGGCCTGGAACACCTGGTGATCTGCCTCACCCTAGTGGTCTGGGATTACAGGGATGCATAACCCTACCCAGTTTAAATCTAGTTTTAGAACTCTTATTTTTATAAAAATGTTGATCATTTCTATCTGTATGGAAAAGTGTGTACCAAGTGCCAAATCATTAGGTCCTAAAGAAAAGTCCAGGCATGGTGGTGTACCCTTGTGATCTTAGCATTTGGGCAGCTCCTTGGTATTTGCGGGAGGATCACTACAAATTTGAGGCCAGCCTGAACTGCATAGCAAGACACTGTCTAAAAAAAGAATCTGTGCTGAGCACAGCGATACAAGTCTGTAGTCCCAGCTATCTGCAAGTCTGAGGTGGTGGGAGAATCACAAAATATGAGGCCATCCCAGGCAATTTAGTGAACCCTATTCCAAAAGTAAAAGTTCTGGGAAGAAAGGAAGGGAGAGGAGGAGAGTGGGTTGTTTTAAGAAGTTTAATGTTAAGCAGATGAAAATTGGAGGCATCAACATGGTAGATGCTACAGATCTTTACTGAACTTTTCAGTCCCATGTGTTTTAGAGAAAGCATTTTTAACTGGGTGTGGTGACTCCTGTAATCCCAGCACTTGGCAGGATTGCCAGCCTGGACTACATAGTGTGTTAAAGGGCAGCCTGGACTGTGTAGTGAGGCCCTGTTGTAAATATAAATGAATGAATGAATGAGTGAGTGAGTGGGTGGAAGAATGAATGAATGAAATGCCCAAGAAGAAGCTGCAAAAAAACATGTGAACATGACTGGTGAAGGGGGCAATTGCTTGTTATAAAGCCATTTCTCACTTATGACATTGGTAGAGTTCAGAGATTCTGTAAGGGCATCACATTCTTGAAGTAGGAGCCTTTGCTGGTGCAATCACAACTGCATAACAAGGGGTCAGTCAGCCATGAACTTCATGTACAATGTTGCTCTTGTAAGGTGACATCATTGCCTGGGGATATCATAGCCATCTTTGTGTCTCTACCCTCCAAGATGTTTGTATCATAAAGGGATCACCAGGGACACATTTCTCAGAATTTATCCTTTTCATTTGGCAGTAAATCACTGTGTTGTATTTTTAAAAGGAAATAGTTTTTGGTAAGGTTTGTTGTTACTCTTAAAAAGAGTCTTGCTAAATGTTACAGCTTCCAAGTCCTCTGATAAAATAACAGCTTGTGAAACTGGGTGTGGTGTCCTACATACACCTGTAATCCCAGCACGCAGATCCTGAGAATGTAGGATCTCCAGTTTGAGGCCAACCTGGGCATTTTAGCAAGACCTATTTCAAATAAAAAAAAGAAATTCTGGAACTTAACAAAGGATTCTGTTGGAAGCTGATCTGATTACTACATTTATAACATTTTATTTTTTACAGGCGAGTCAAAGTACTTTTGCTCTGTTTGCGGAAAGTCTTTTCACAGGGGCTCTGGACTCAGCAAGCACTTAAAGAAACACCAGCCAAAGCCAGAGGTTCGAGGCTATCACTGTACTCAGTAAGCACTTAATATGCAAACCGTTCAATTCATTTAATTATCTTCTTACTTGGATTACTCATAAGAAAATACTCAAAGATAATACTAAGCTGTAGTTTCAGTCTGCTCTTGATTTTAGTAGTCTTTTAACAGTTTTATTGAAATACACATCATATACAAATAACTCAAAAGAGATTTTCCAAATGTACTGCCCAGGTATGGGGGCTGTAGGAAAGAAAGATTCCCAGACAGCTAGAATTCCTTTCTAGGCATTTCCTCTTAATTTTTTGGTTTTGGTGGTGTTGCTGAGTATTGAACCGAAGTATTGTACCTGGTTCTAGACTAGCAGTCTGCCACTTACCTTCATCCTCAGCTCAAGGCTATTGTTCCTCTGTAGAGCTGGTACTGTTAATTTCTCCTAACAAAATTAATAATGGTAGGGTATATAATTCTGGGGTCTTTAGTACAACATTACCAATTCCAGAATTCCTCCAACATTCAGCCAAACAGTTTGCACCTCTGCCTTAGCCTTTGTTTCCTGTTTGTGCAGATTCAGATCCACAAAAGATAAGAACTCTTTTTAGATAATCAGAATACTGCTGGGCATGTGCTTACTAGTAAGTATGTAGACTTTTAATATTCCTTAAAGCATCTCATTTTTGCTCTGTATATTTACACAAAATAATTACTCCTTGCCCTAGGTGATAGTGGCTAATACATTTGCATCTAAATATTTTCGCAAACCCCCATCCACAATCCTGCCTTGGTCATAGGAAAGTTAGGATAAATAAAAGCAAAGAGGGGCTCCTTCAGAAAACTACTGAATAGGTCAAAACAACACAGTTCTCTAAAAGATATTTCCTTTGGTAAAGGAACCTGTTTTTGTCTTTCAGGCTGTTGCTGAATTATAGAAATTCAGTAGTTGATAATCTTGGTTAAACATTTGCCTGGTAGCTGTAAATTTTTTTTTTCTTTTCCCACAGATAAGGTTCCACTATGGAGTCCAGGCTAGCCTAAACTCATGGCTGTCTTCCTGCCTAAGCCTCCCAAATGCTGGGTTTATAGGTGTCTCCCACCGTACCCAGCTGGTCACTGTAAACCAGTGATGGTGAACCTTACAGAACTTTCAATGATACAAACAGCCCTCTGTGGCATGTGTGTTCTAGGTTTATCACCACTGCTCTAAACTTTTGATTAGTTTTTAGAGTTCCCAAAAAATGATAGTTTGGTTAGTTTATCTACAACTTTTGTGGATATGTAAGTTTTTGGCATTTCCTACTGTGTTAAATTTGCTAATTTCATTCTAATGTTGGCAGTACTGGGGGTTGAACCTGGGGCCTTCTACTGAACTATATCCCCAGATTCCTCACTACTACTATCTTTTTATTTTTGAGACAGGTCTCAAACTTATGATCCTTCTGCCTTTGCCTCCAGAGTACTAGGATTTAGAGGCATGTACCACCACATAATTTATTTTAAAACAAAAGTAGTTTACTGACGATACATTTTTCATTATAAGTGAAAGAAAACCCAACCACAGCTGGCTTGAATAAAAGTCTAGACATCTGAGTGATGTAAGCTGGATTCAGATTGATTAGTCCTTGGTTTTTCTCTGGCTCCTTGTAGATAAGCCAGTGGCAATGGTTTCAGCCTCACATTCTCTCAGCTTCTAGATTGTCTGGCTTTTTTTCTGGTAGTTCCTTAGGTTCACTCTAATTAGATCAAGCTCAGTCATGGATAGCCCTGAGTAATCACCATGGCTAAGGGAATGTGTACTCTGATTGATTTAGTTCTAAATCCCTGCCCCATCCCTAAGGTCAGGTGAAGCCTGCCCTCCTCACATGGACACAGAGTGAACAGGATGTAAAAGTGGAGAGCAAAAGAGAGATGGACAGTTAGTTATTTGTCTTATACCTTTTGGGAACACTTTGTGATTTTTTTCTTAAGTATTTCTATGCTCTAGAGATTTAAGAACCTAAAAACTCTGCATTCTTAATGCCAGGAGATCTTTTTTTTTTTTTTTTTTGGTGCCGGAGAAATCCATACTATGGCACTTTTTTTTTTTTTTTGTACCAAGGATTGAACTCAACCTTGCGTTTGTGAAGAAGGCACTTAAACCGCTGAGCTAAACCCCCAGCCTAGGAGATCCTTTTAAAATTGGCAGTCATTTTGTGGAATTTTAGGAAACCTAAGAATGTGCAGAACACTGGAAACTTACTGTAAAGGATTAAGATAATCCAGTTGGGTAATAAAACTTTATTGCAGATGTGAAAAAAGCTTTTTTGAAGCGAGAGATCTTCGCCAGCACATGAACAAACATCTCGGTGTGAAGCCATTCCAGTGCCAATTTTGTGATAAGTGCTATAGTTGGAAGAAGGACTGGTATTCACATGTGAAGTCTCATTCTGTCACTGAGCCTTATAGGTGGGTAAATTAGAGAAGAATCTGAATCTGAGAAATATAAGTACATGATTGTTCCTTATGGCTTCTAGTGCCTTGGAGAGAATAACTGAAGTCCTTTGCCCTATTTTAGGTGTAATATATGTGGCAAAGAATTTTATGAAAAAGCTTTGTTCAGAAGACATGTAAAGAAAGCCACACATGGGAAGAAAGGAAGAGCAAAGCAAAACCTAGAGCGAGTGTGTGAACAGTGTGGAAGGAAATTCACTCAACTCAGAGAGTATAGGAGACATATGAACAACCATGAAGGTAGGTATTTTGTATTATATGTATCTAAAAAGAGTAAGAGCTATTCAAATAGTCATTTTTTTCCTTGCTAGCTCTCCTGGGGATACCAGCCTTGTATATTCCTTTGTGGTGAGAGATTAGTCCCCACTTTTGGAAGATTTATTTAAGTGACAGAGGTGATCCCAAACTGGAGAATATAACTATTGGAGGGCTCTGTTTCCTTATCCTGATTATAGAATTGCTGTGAAGGAATAAATGAGATTATGCATAGAAACATTTGTCTATCAGTAAATTCTACTCACGAGAAGATACTTACAGAGATGACAATAAAGATCTTTTCTATTTTTTGGTCCTGGGGGATTGAACTCAGGCTCTGCTGCTGAGCTTTACGCCTAGCTCCTTTTCGTTTTTGAGACAGTCTTGCTCAGGTGCCTGCATGCAACTGAATTTGGAGTCCTCTGGGCTCCGCCTCCCCGAGTGCTGTGACAGGGTGTGTCAGATGGACTATAATCTTTGTCTGTTCTAAGGAAAACCATTAGATGCTAAATGCAAGATTACCATAGTCAAGGTAAAAAGACTTAAGGGCTTAATCATTTGCCAAGCAGTTTTTTAGTATGTTGTGGTGCTTGCACCTCTCTCTGCACACACTTTTTGTTGTTGTTGTTGGTAAATAGGAGTGAAGCCATTTGAATGCTTAACCTGTGGAGTAGCTTGGGCTGATGCCCGGTCCCTAAAACGCCATGTTCGAACACATACTGGAGAACGGCCCTACGTCTGTCCTGTGTGCAGTCAAGCCTACATAGATGCTCGAACACTCCGTAAGCATATGACTAAATTCCATACGGACTATGTGCCTTGCAAAATTATGCTGGAGAAAGACACCCTTCAGTTTCATAACCAAGGAACTCAAGTGGAACATGCTGTTAGCATCTTAACCGCAGACATGCAGGAACAAGAAAGCAGTGGTCCTCAAGAACTTGAGACTGTGGTGGTAACGGGAGAAACTATGGAAGTTCTTGAAGCTGTTGCCGCTACTGAAGAGTGTCCTTCGGTATCCACGCTTTCTGACCAAAGTATTATGCAGGTAGTTAATTATGTGTTGGCACAACAGCAAGGACAGAAGCTATCTGAAGTTGCAGAAGCTATTCAAACTGTTGAAGTAGAAGTGGCACATATTTCAGAAGCAGAATAAATACGGTAATGATAAAAAGAAGAAAAATCTCGTGTAAGTTGAACTCACAGAACGTTTGTTTACAATTCCTTGTGACTATCTCCTTAAGAGTTTCTATATCAGGCTATGGACTATCAGTGACTTTTGTAAACTGTGTAGACAATGAGTTCTGTAGAAAAGTCTGTTTACTGTAAAGAAATTAAAAACAAATCTATTTGAAGGGTAATGGTTTATCATGGTATGCCTTTTATGAATTCATGTTTATAAATGGCTGTACTAAGTCTAAAGCTGTGTAGTTTCACTTTTGACATTATATATTTGAGTTTAAAAAGCTGTACCAGTTGAATGCTTTTCTTGTTTTATTCTGAAACTGTAGAAGTTTTCTGATTTCATTTGCCCTGTTTATAAAATTCTAATATAAACCACTTCTGTAGGATACGTTAGGTATATTATAGTTTGAATGCTTCAGTCCTGGTGATTCTTGACTATTTATTTTAACCCTTTCTGAGTCAGGGATTCTTTATTTTAAAGCACTTAATGAGTTACATGTTGTAATCAAGTTTGCACAATATATCTACATGGGAAATTCAAATGAATAGCTAATTTTTAATACCGTTAAAATGCATGAAATGCCTATTAAAGCCTTATGGTACTATCTCTTCAAGGCAAGTAATTGACCATGAGAAAAGGAATAGTTATAAAGTGTTATTGGAGAATTAAAATCTTAATTTTTTTTTACAGGAAAATGAACAAGTTAGGTTTGGTGTGTTTTCAGTTCGTATCATGTTTAATTTTGTTTAAAAACTACAGTTGAGAAATAGGATAGCAATATTGACATAGCAGTCCTGTGGATACTATAAAGCTATCAAGTAATTTTAGAATTTTGAAAATTCTTAAATGTAGCCCTCATTATACTAAATGAATTATGGTCCAACCAAATTTATTAACATATTTTGAAGTTACCTGAAAACAAAATTACATTAATTCATGCATTTGATTTTTACATTTGTACCTATTCAAGCTATCCAATTTTCTGATTTTCAATATAACTATGGGGAGATGCCACATTTCTGTCTAGGAAACTACTACTTAAACTGTAACTGTTAAGATTTTCTTTTTTCTTTCTTTTTTTCCTTTTTTTGTGGGTACCAGGAATCAAACTCAGGACCTTATGCCTGCCAAGGCGCTGTGCCACTGAGTTATCCCTGGCTGTAATTGTTAAAATTAAGTTTTTAGGTATTAAAAGCTGTTATAAGATATAAAATTAAGATTTAAGGGGATCTTATGTAAGTCATTCCTGAAGCACAAGAAAAGAATGTGCCTTGATGTACATATATTAAGATGCTTATTCCTGTTTACTTTAAAAGTGGCTTTAATAAAGGATAAAGAAGAAATGCGATAGCTGTGCATGCATTGTACTTGCATACTTATAATATTTGCATTTGCAAATTTCCTATTGTTTTGATAGCTATGTGGCTGACTTTCAATTTTAAGAAGTGAATCAATATACAGCCCATAACTTTAAATGGCTGCTTGTTTATTGTATCTTTCAGTTAGTGAAAAAATATTACAATGTAAAATTTGAAATTGTCTTTTATGTTCTATTTTCACCATTGTTACTAGATTTAAATGTATAAAAACATTAATGTATGTCATAAATATGTAAATAAATGATGTTGAGTCTCGTTTAAAAGCATAACCTTTGGAGTTGAGCTTGTATTTTTAATCCATAGATCAGTGCATTTTGTGTTTTGTTTTGAGACAGGATCTGGCCTTGAACTCATTATGTAGTCTAGGCTGGGCCTGAAATTAGTGATCGCTTTGTACCTGCATCCTGTGTGCTAGGGTATATAGTGCTCGTTAATGTTAACATTAAAGAGTAGTAAGGGCCCCTGGTGATCTGCTTCTTCCATGGCAGCCTCATGTTCAGTTTTGCAGAAGCCACATCCTCTCCAGATAAAGCCTGAACTTTTCTTTTGTGGAAGGGGCTTTTGGTCCATTTTCCTTCTTGTCAACCCTTCCTCAGTCTAGAGGGACTGACTGCTCCTGTTGCTTTTTGCTCCTGTTACTCCCAGGCCCTTTAGTCTTTTTTTAAAAACCCTTTTCAGTAATTAACTGCCTTCCACTCTTTTACAGGTCTCTGTATTAAAATTTTTGTATTCAATTAAAAAAAAATAAGGAGGCCAAGTGTGGTGGCACAAGCCTGTAATCGCAGCACTCAGGAGGCTGAGGCAAAAAAGATCATTGTGAGTTTGAGACCTACCTGGGCTACAAAGTGAGCTCAAGACCAGCTTGAACTGGATCTCAAATACACAAACTCTCTCTCTCTCTTTTTTTCTCTCTCTCTCTCTCTTCCTCTTTTCCTCTTTTCCTCTTTCTCTCTCACACACACACACGGAATAATAAGGTTATAGAACATGGTTTAAATAAAAAAATTGGAGGAACACTTTTTTTTTTGCGACAGGATATTGCTATGCAGTTCAGGCTGGCCTTGAGCTCACTTTGTAGCTCAGGCTGGTCTCAAACTTGTAATGATCTTTCTGCTTCAGCCTCGCAAGTACTGGGATTACACATGTACATGTCTACATTCAGTCTGCTTGAACTCATTTTGCAGCCCAGGCTGGCAGTGAACTCATGGCAATCCACAATAGAATTTTTTTTTTTAAATTTTACAACTGTAAAATTCCTTTTTTTAAAAAAAATTCATTTTATTTCAAGGAAAAAAAAATTTTCAAAACATCAGCTGGAGCAACAATGGAACATCTATTGCACATTGTCATCCCCAAATCATTTGCCCAGAGCACAAGACATCTGCGTTCAATTCTCCAAACAATGCCAGCACAAATCTTTCTCTTCAGTGAACTCAGAGAAATCAGTAATATATCTTAACTATTTTTTATGTATACATAAATATACACATATACTTTTTTCTTTCAGTTTCTCACACTGAGACAATAGGATGTTTGTCCATATGTGTCTTATTCAGTAGTGATTATGGTCTCAAATTGCATCAATTTAACCTATAAAAGTCTATCCTTCTTTATGACTGAGGAGTACTCCGTTGTATAAAAATACATTTTTATTCAGTCCTCAGTCAGTGGGCATTTAGGTTGTTTCCAAGATCTGCCTATTACAAACAGTGCTGCAATAAAGAGTGCACAGGCCTGGGATTTAGCTCAGTGGCATAAGCGCCTGGCTGGCAAGTACGAGGTCGTGAGTTCAATCCCCAGTACAAAAAAAAAAAAGATGAATGCACATATATCACTGTAGTATGATGTTTTTAATTCTTTTGGGAAGATATCTAGAAGGAAATAGCTGGGTTGAATGGGACCTCCAATCCTAATTTTTGAGGAATCTCCATACTGATCCCCATAGTGATTGCACCAGTTGGCATTCCCACCAACAGTCAAGCAGGGCTCCTTTCTCCCCATAGACTCTCCAGCATTTGTTATTGCTTGATTTCTTCATAATAGCCATTCTTTCCAGGGTGAGGTGGAATCTCAGTGTTGCTTTAATTTCCATCTTTCAAATGATCATTGACATTCCAGGGAATGTGTTTGGCACCTTTGCCAAAGATAGGGTGGCTTAGTATGTCTGGAGTTGTTTCTGCATCATCTAATCTGTTCCATTGACCTTTTCAGGTCTTTTTTTTTTTTTTTCCCAGTATAGTGCTGGTTTTTGTTTTGTTTTGATTTGGTTTGGTATTCTTTTTTGGTACTGGGGATTGAACTCACAACCTTGCATTTGCCAGGCAGATACTTACATCACTGAACTAAATCCTTGGCACTGTTTTGTTTCGTTTTGTTTTGTTTTAATCACAGTAGCTTTGCAGTATAATTTCAAGTCAGGGATTGTGATACCCCCATCTTGCCTTTGTTGCCTAGAATTGCCTTGGCCATTCTGGATCCAAATGAAATTCAGGATTGTTTTCTCTGATTCTGAGATATGCTGTTGGAATTTTGATCAGACTTGCATTAAATCTGTATAACAGATTTGGAAGTATGGCCATTTTCACTAAATTGGTTCTTCCTATTTGAGCAAGGGATGTCTCCGTTTTCTGTATCCTCTTCAATCTCCTTTTTCAGAGTACTGTAGATTTTAATGTAGAGGTCTTTTACATCTTTCATTAGATTAATTCTTGGGAATTTCATTTTTTTGGATGCTATTGTGGAATGTGTATCCCTAATTTCTCTCTCAGTTTGTTACTTGTGTACAGGAATGCTATTGATTTTTGTGTTGACTTTGTATCCAGTTACACTACTGAATTTGGCTATTAAATCTACTAATTTTTTAATGGAATTTTTGGGGTTGTCTATGTAAAGTATCATCTGCAGAATTTTTCAAGGTTAACTGCTGGACTTGGAGCTTATTCAAACCTTTAGGGTTTTTAGAACATTTTTTAAAATGTTTTGTTTCTCTTGAATAACCAATACTGTTGAAAAAAAAATGCTTTGTTTCTGTTGTTTTCATAGCATTAGTAAAAGCTCTGTAGCAGCTTGAAATTTCCTAGTGGGTTTTATAATTTGGCATATATGCAGGAAAATTTAACATTTGCAGAGGTACTTAAATAATTTCTTTATTTTTTTTCAATATGCCATGCTTTATTATCTGAAGTTTAATAGTTCTGTATAATTTTTTGAGACAGGATCTCCATATGCAGTTCAGGCTGGCCTTGAACTCACTATAGAGAAGGGGGCCTCGAAAATCAATCTTCCTACTTCAGCCTCCCAAGTGCTGGGATTACAAGTGTGCGCCACCCTGCCCAGCCAGTTCTGTACTGTATAAATTTTAGTGTAATTTCATCTCCAGTAGAGCTTACTGTGTTCCGGGGTAGGTGTTCTCTCCAGAACTCATTTTCAAACTTCAGTTTCCAGTGCAACAGATTAAGGGGTGCAGCTTTCAAAGGTAAAGCTCATGAAGGCCCAACCCTCATGAATAGATTAACACCTTATTAAAAGGCTTAAAGGGAACTGGCTGGCTGCTCTTTGCCCCTTGGGCCCTTCTGCCTCCCACCCTGTGAGGACGCAGTAAGATGCTGTCTTTTGATATAGACAGCAGTCTTCACCAAACACCATGCCTGCTTTTTCCTTGATCTTGGACTTCGCACCTCCAGAACTAGAAAATAGTTTTTTGTGGTTTACAAATTACCCACTCTGATGGTTGTTTTTGGATGTTTTGTTTGACTTTTTGAGACAGTGTCTCCCTAAGTAGTCCAGCTGGCCTCCAACTCTCTCAGTGATCCTCCTGCTTCAGCCTCCCAAGTGCTGAGATTATAGGGATGGACCACCATGCACAGCCCCAATCTGGTAGTAACTTCTCAAATTCCAGTTTCCCAAACTGAAAATCAGTGGTGGTGAACCTATAGCACGCATGCTGTAGCCAGCTGTTTGTTATCACTGAAAACTGTACAGTGTTCATCATCACTGACAGTATAAGGACAGCCTCAGTTTTCTAAGTCTTCAAGGGAGGCTTTGGAGACAGAGCTCAGCCTGAGACGGGGAAACGTCCATGTCTCCAGCTTATATGTTTTGGTTCTAAGGCATCAGTAAATGGTAACAGTGACAGCAGCAACAACAAAAATTAAGGTAACAATGTACAGAATATACAGAAATCAATTGTCTTCAGATCTAGGAATAATAATCAGTACATAATGGTAAAGAAAACCCTGTTCCAGCAATGAAAATCAAGTACATTGGAATAAATTTGGTAAGAGAATGTGTAAAATTCTATATAAGAAAAATTTTAAAACACTGGACAAAAAAGTAGATTGTTCTTAATTATTAACATTCTTATCAGCTAACTAAACTTAGATCCCTATCTCAAAATGTTCAGGAACATTGGAGACCACTAGGAAGCGGCTCTGAGCAGGATTTAAATTTTACTAATTGTCTTTCTATGTTTATCTGTGAGTCTGTCCTAGGCCTAAGCCCTTTGCCTGGCGATGGGAGCTGATCCATAGTAAGTGAATCTTTGTGAATCACTGGTTCTGGCTGAGACCTGTAGTGACCTGTAAGGCCAGAGATATCGCAAAGGGCAAGATAAGGCCACAGCTGCGGACACTTGGCTGCTTCACTAATTAAGTAAATCGAGACAGTAACTAAAGGAATTTCACTCCTGCAGTCTCAATCCTACCATATGTGTTATCTTAGAGATAAATATTTCTCCTAACGGCATAATTTACCAAGTCTTTGAAGTGACTCCCAAGGTCCTGCTCATTTCCCCTGCTTGCCTCAGTTTCCCAACCCTCTGTTGGACCTAATAAATAAAGTGGGTGATCCAGAGAAGTCTTTGTCTTAGCCCTCAGAGTTGAGAGCTCAACTAAAGGGTTTTGACCCTCCTGGAGCCCTAAAAAATCATACAATTGTCTTTTTTATTTAACCCCCGCCATACACTCGTTTGGGAGATCTGGGATCTAGGTCAGGGCCCGATACAGGAATATACTAAAAGTGAGTCAGGGATCTAGGTCAATTTCGTTTATTTTACTTTACTGTCTTTTTGAGACAGGGTCTTGCTATGCTGTTCAGACTGGTCTTGAGCTCACTTTGTAGTGCAGGCTGGTCTTGAACTTGCAATGATTCTGCTTCTTCAGCTTCCTGAGTGCTGGGATTACAGGCTTGTGCCACCTCATATGGCTCCTCTGTGTCAATTGTTTTTTCTTGGTAGTGGGAATTGAACTCACGACTTCACACTTGCCAGGCAGGTGCTATGCTGCTGAGCTGTGTCACCAGCCCTCTCTGTGTCAATTTTGAAGATGAAACAAAAGCACCAGAAAATTTATGATTGAATCTTTAACTTCAGTATATATAAATGCTCTATAATTATTAATATAAAATCAAAAGACAGTGTGATTACAAAATTTACTACATAAAGAATAGAAGTTTTAGTCTCTGCCATACAGATCAAGAAGAGACTCAGCCAGAAAACAAAGCATTCCTACCCACGAGCCAGCCAGTTTGCGGGCTGGGAAACCAGAAGAGTGTTGGCCCCCGACTTTAGTAAGCAACTGACTGATTCAGAGGACTCAGGGTGAGATGATAGCACCTAAGGGGAAAGGAATATCTGGATGCTTGTATGTTTGAATTGACTTCGCAGGCCTGGGGTTGTTGGTCTGGGCATCTATTTGAAGGATGGCGGTGTGCACTGTGGCAACTGTGGGGGACTTCTTCTGTCTTACTTTTGAAATCTAATGTTTTGTTCCATTCTGCTGTTTTGTTTTATTCCTGTGTCTGATCACATGAACAACTATTTTGAAGATAACAATATTCAGTATAACAATCATTGTTACATTCCTATCATCTTGTTTTGAAAATCTGTATAGCTGTTGTTGGTTTTTTGTTTTTGCTGTTGTCATTTTGCTTTTGTTGTTGTTTTTTAGGTTTGTCTGCTTCTTGATTTATCTGTTTTTTTCTTTTAAAATAAAAACTAAAAGGAATGCTTCTCCATTGTTGGTAGGAATGCAGATTGCTGTAACCACTGTGAAAATCAGTGTGGAGATTCCTCAAAAAATTAGGATTGGAGGTCCTATTCAACCCAGCTATTCCCTTTTTAGGTATCTTCCCAAAAGAATTTAAAACATCATACTACAGTGATACATGTGCACCTATCTTTATAGCAGCATTATTTGTAATAGCCAGATCTTGGAAACAACCTAAACGCCTATTGACTGAGGAATGGATAAAAAAGATGTGGTATTTTTATACAATGGAGTACCTACTCAGCTATAAAGAATGATATAAACTGGACATTTTTATAGGTAAATGGATATCTTGAAAACGTATTTATTAGTGAAATAAATATGTTGTGCATGTATAAACATTGTATTGTTTCATTAGTATGATAAGGGAAAAACATGTATTTTGTCCCAGGGAAAATGACTTCAACCAAGCAACAACTCAGGCCACACTTGCCCTTACTTTAATCCACTGTGAGCCATTTTGAGTTGACTTGTGGATGTCTTAAGAAATTTTTAGGGGCCAGGGATTTAGCTCAGCAGTATAAGTGCCTGCCTGGCAAGTGTGAAGTCATGAGTTCAATTCCCAATACAAAGAAAGAAAGAAAGAAAGAAATTTTTGATGTGCTATAAGGTTTGGGTTTTTTGCATGTGGATATCCAATTGTTTCAGTATATTTATTGAGGGTACAATGCTTTCCTCACTTAATTGCTTTTGCATCTTTGCCAGAAGTCAATTGTCTGTTGTATGTGAGTATTGATTTGGGGACTTTATATTGTTACTTTGGTGGTTTGTCTATATTGATATCAATGCTGTTTTGTCATGATTGGTGTAACTTTGTGATAAATCATGGGATTGGGGAGGGTTGGAGTCTTTTCTATTTTTACAGAAATATAAGAATCAAAATGTTAGTCTTTACAAAAAATAATGTGGGCAGTTTGATAATGGATTGTGTTTTTTGATCTTTATTATTTTCTTGTTTTCAATTTTATTGTCTTATTTTTAATTAATATTTCATAACTTCCTTTTCTAATAAATGTACTTGGTGTTAAAAAATAAAATAAATAATAAAAAATAAAATATAGAAGTTTTGCATATTGCATAATCAAAGTGAAAAGACAATGAATAATTGGGAAAATATATTCATAGATAAGTTAATATGTGAAGAATTCTTAAATTTTGAGAAAAGATGAAAAAGCCAGTAGTAAAGTAGGAATATGAATAAACCATTCACAAAGAAATTATATTAAAATAATCCTTAAATGTGTCAAAAGATATTCATTCAGCCTCACTGATACACAAATTAAAACCTCCAAAGGGCTTGTTTTCAGCTGTAAGATTAGCTGGGCATTGTTGTGCATGTCTGTAATCCTGGCACTAGGGAGCGGGGACAGGAGGATTGCCGCAATTCTGAGGCAGCATAAACTACAACGGGAGCCTGAAAAACAAAAAACAGAAAGAGGCCAAGCATGGTAACTCATGCCTGTAATCCCAGAATTTGGGAGGCTGAGAGAGGAGGGTCACTATGGGTTCAAGGTCAGCCTCCACTACATAGTAAGACCCTGTCAAAATAATAATAACAAAGCCAGGTGTGGTGGCTCATTCCTGTAATCCTAGCACTCAGGAGGCTGAGGCAGGAGGATCGTTGTGAGTTTGAGACCAGCCTGGGTTACAAAGTGAGCTCAAGGCCTGCCCGAACTGTATAGAGAGACCCTGTCTCAAAAAGACAAATAATAATAATAATAGTTTTTGGTCTTCTGTGATAAGGAGAGGACCCAGGGTCTTGCCATGCTAAAAAAGCACACTCTGAGGTGCTCCACACACTGCCCACCCTGCCCTGCCTTATTTTTCTTTTCTTTTCCTTTCCTTTCTATATCCCTTCCTTCCCTTCCTTTTTTTTGGGTTCTTTTTTCCTTCTTTCTTTAATTTCTTTCTTCATATCTCCATGGGCTGGTATATTCTCCTAGCTATTCTGCAAAGTGGCAGTAGAAAGTAATAAAGGGGGCTGGTAGTACCTCAGCTGTACAGCTTAGCATTCATGAAGCCCTGGGTTGAATTACCAGGACCAGAAAAAAGTGTGAAAAATATACTAGTATGCTATCTCTCATTTAATTAAAAAGGGTAATATATGCAAAAAGAATTAAAGATAAACCAAACATAGGTTACTTCTAGGATAAGGGTAAAATCGATTAAAAAAAAAAAAAGCTGGGTGTGGTGGGGTATGCTTGTAATTCCAGAACTTGGGAGGCTGAGGCTGCATTTCAAGGCCAGCATGCACTATATAGTGAGACCCTGTCTTAAAAAAAAAAAATGAATAAATAAAAAATGACAGGACAGAAAGAGAGTAGGATTGAAAGGTTAAGGAAATTTTTATGCAATTATTTAAAGGACTATGGTGGTATTTCACATACCTTGAAATTTTTTTTTAAATTTTATTTAAAGAGGAAAAAAAAAGCAAAACAGAAAAAAGGGTAGAAACAATACAGAATTTCAGAAAAAAAATAAACAGTAAGAAATCACTAGTTGATAAATTACATATTGTCTTCTTAGATATAGTTGTTCAAGTTACAAAATTAAAGTATACAAAATGGACATTCAAACAGTGAGGCTGCAAACAGCTGTTCAGTGATCCATTAAAAAGTTAGCAACATGGTAAAAGCAACAATCCTACACACTTAAACATATATGCAGTTATATCCTTTAGAGCACTTTCTTTTTCTCTTTTTGCTTTTTAAGTCCAATATATGTTTAGTTATATCATGTTTCAGCTTGCTCAGTACCTTACTGATCTGTGTTGTTGTTGTTATTTACTTTTTAATCACCTTATATAATTCTGTTGTTTGTTTTTGAGTTTCTCCTCATCCATGCCCCATGGATCAGCTTTGGTGGAGTTAGGAATTTTTGGGGAGTATTTTGTTACTTTGTTTTTTTTTTGAAGGTAGCAAAATACAGTAGAACAAGACAGAACAAAGTCATCTGAGACAGTGCAGGGAAATTGGCACAGAACCTCACAGCAGGTCACCAGGACAAGAGCAATAGGCACAATAGTACATCCCATTCTCTTCACAATAGCTGTTCTTTCAATCATGTAGAACAAACTGGAATGAAATACCAAACTTATAAAAACAGAATATTGAATAGTGCTTTTCAGGACAGCCATGATCTTTATCATGAGCGTGACTTCTTGGCTCCAATGTAGAACCCTCAACCTACCAGCACAGCTCCTTCACCCTGCTGGCATAGACTTTCTACCACCACTGGCTTTTAGGCCTTCCTACCACAGATCCGTAAAACAGACTGCCATAAGTACTTTTTGTGCCCTAGACCTCCAGTTGGACTCATGGGAGGTGTTGTCATGGGCTCTAGGTTTCCATCTGGACTCATGCAGGACATTGCTGTGCGATTCAGGCCCTTGGCTGAATATTCTGGGTCTTTAGTGTTATGGACAGATTTCCTGTAATTTCTTGTGTTTTACTTTGGGTGACCATCATAAAATAATATTATAAATTTTGTGTCCTGATTCTAATTGTTCTCTGCACAACCCTGACTACAACACTAGTGTAAAGGAAATTTTAAAACGTATAATTCTGCCACTGTCTTCAAGGATGGGAAAGGTAGGTGAACACTGTTCCCATAATTAGGGAGTGACAAAACTCAGCTAGCCTTGGCATTCCAATTCGAGCTGCAGTGTGTAAAGTAAGTGTAACTCAGACAAAGCTGTGTCTTGATATATTAACTGGTCCCAAGGTTTCAAGGAGTTACCACTCAGAGCTCAGCTCAGTCTAAGACTGTGATTGATTCTTCTTGCTCACCCTAGCCCTGACCTTCCTACTACTGGATAGAAAACCCCTGACTAACTTTCCTGAAATAAATCTGCTCAACAACAGCTGACAAGGCAATATATAACCAACTATCAGCCTTTTGAACTTCCTGCTAGCCTTTTGTATTTCCTGTTAACAACATGTATGTGTTTGATTAACCCCAAATGGGGCCAGTGATTTGGAACTGAGATTCCCATCAGCCTGCCAGTGTAAATAAAACTATTTGCCTTCCAAGTGCCTCTGGTGGTATGTGTCTTCCATCCAGTTTGGTCCTGTTTTCCACAACACTAGAATGAGCTGGCTGTAGTGGTACACCTGTAATCCCAGCACTGAGAGGCTCAGACAGGAAGACTGCTGTGAGCCTAGGTTACACAGCAAGTTCAGGCCAGTCTGAACTGCATAGCTAGACTTTGTCTCAAAAAACAACAATAAAAACTGGAATGAACTCTGATTTTGGACTGGTATTGAAAATTCACACAATCTACAGAAATTAATGAAGATGTATACATACATTCCCTAGCTCTGTTAAACTGGCCAAAAGCAATGACACAGTAGTACCAGTGAGTACACCAAATACCTTTTTTTTTTTTTTTTGCTATTTCAAATACAATAGCAAGCCATGATTTTTAAAAATTTTTAAGAGAATAAAATAAAACAGAATAAAGTCAAATCAACAGAGTGAAAGCAATATAGGATTTAAAACCAACATAATAGGGGGAACAGGAGTTTAGCTCAGTGGCATAAGCACCTGCCTGGACAAGTGTAAGGTCATAAACTCAATCCCCAATACCAAAAAAAAAAAAAAACCAAAACAAAAATAAGGTAATAGGAAATCAACAATGGCTGCCATAGTACCTCTTGTTATCTTCAAAATAGCTGTTCAGGGAGAGAATAAGGATTCACCAAGAAGCAAGCCCTCCCTGCAAACCAATGCCAACGTGCAGGCCTTGGTGGCAGGGAGACAGCCAGACCCAAACCTTTCCCAGTGAGTCAGCACCACTGCAAACTATGGGGGGGACAAAGATTCACCAAGAAGCAAGCCTTCCCTGTGAACCAGCACTGTGCATGGGCTGCTGCATAGCCCAGCAGACCCCAGCCCCTTCCAGTGCATGGGCGAGCAAACAAGAAGAGCCAGTCCCCCCACACACACCCAGCCCCCGTAAGGTGATCCAGAGAAACACAGGCTTTGAAGAAGCTATTGAGGTGAAATCCAATTTGACGCTTGTAGTGTTTTGGTGTTTCACCAGTTTTGTAGATCTAGGGCCAGTGGTTTGATCATCTATTCAAAGGATAGTGGTATGCAGTGTGGCATCTAGCAGGGTTCTCCTTCTGAGATAGCCTTTGTTGGTTCCCTGTCATCTTGTTCTGAAGTCCTGTATCATTTTCATTGTTTTGTTGGGTTGGGTTCTGTTTTGTTCTGTTTAATTTTGTTGTGTCTGACGGCATGAGCAGCTATTTCAAGGATAGCAAGATATATTATGGTAGCCATTTTGGATTTACTATTATCTTGTTTTGAAGTCCTTTATTGCATTATTTTGTTTTTTTTGGTTCTGTTCTATTTTTTTTTATTTTGCTATGTCTGAAGGTATCTGCAGCTATTTTGAAGATGATAAGAGGCATTGTGGTAACTATTGTTGATTTTGTATTATTTTGAAGTCCTGTATCACTTACACTGGTTTGTTTTGATTGGCTTTATTCTGTTTTATTTTCCTTGGTTTTATCTTCTTAAAAAAAACAGCTGTCCTTACCATCAGATCTAATAAAATGAAATAAAACAGAACAGAATAAAACCAATCAAAATAGTGTGATACAGGATTTCAAAACAAGATAATACAAAATCTACAGTGGCTACCATAATATATATCTTGTTATCTTCAAAATAGCTGCCCACACCATCAGATATGATAAAATCAAACCAAACAAAAGACCAATCAAAACAAAACAATAAAATGATACAGGACTTTAAACAAAATAATAGGGAATTAACAATGGCTACCACTTCCCTTTTTAGATGTTTCCTCCCCTTTCACTTTCACAATATCTATTTTGTACATTTTGGATTCCACTAACTCAAACTTTTTTTTACACTAGGGAGACACCATGATGTTCGCCTATGTGAGTTTAAATCATTTCACCCAAAATCACGAGCACAAATTTTATTTATTTCCCTACAAGAGCCTCGTGATTATTCTTCTTTATAGCTGACTAGCTTTCCATTGTATAAAAACGCTGTAACTTTCTTATCCATTCTGCAGTTGATGGGCAAGATATCGTTGCTTTTATCTGGTTTCCTGTTGCATGGAGCATTATTTTCTCTCCTCTTTTTCTTTTTAAAATTTTTTTTTATTTTAAAGAGAATAAAACAAAACAAAACAACAGAACAAAGCAGATCGGAACAAAACAATGCAAGCAACACAGGATTTCAAAACAACACAACAGGAAATCAACAGTCACTACCATAATGTCTCTTGTTTTCTTTGAAATAGTTGTCCATATCTTCACATATAATGAATTCAAACAAGACAAAATAGAATAAAATTGATAAAAGCAAAAGAATGAGAATATTTACAGGCCTTCAAAACAAGACAATAGGAAAATCAACAATGGCTATGATAATATCTCTTATTCTCTTCAAAACAGCTGTCCATATCTTCAGACATATTGAAATTAAATAATACAAAACAGACCAAAACCAATCAAAACAAAGAATAAAAGCATTACTGGGCTTCACAACAAGATGATAGGAAATCAGCAATGGCTACCATAATGTTTCATTTTCTTCAAAATAGCTGTTCATATCATCACACATAATAAAATCAATTCTTGTAAACTCTTTAGAAGCTCTATACATGTACATCTATCCTTTCAGTATTAGAGGGAAAAACCAAACCAAACCAAATCTTTGACTTTCAATGTATGAATTTCCCTTCAAATTAATGTGCTTCTTGTATATTGCATATTGACAGATCTTTTTTCTTTTCTTGTGTCTTTTTTTTTTGGTTATACTGAGACAGGGTCTTACTATGTGGTTTAGCCTGGCCTTGGATTAACTTTATAGTCCAGTCTGGTCTCGAACTCACAACAATCCTCCTTCCTCAGCCCTCGTGAGTGCTGGGATTACAGGAGGATACCACTATGCCCAGCTGGATCTTGTTTCTTGATCCACTCTTTCTATTTCTTTTTATTGGTGAATTGAGGCCATCTATACTCATGATTATGGCCTACATGCATTGGTTCATCTCTGCCATGCTTTTTCCCTGCCATTGACTCTGTGCTTTTCCCCTCTATTCAACTGTCTACCCCACTTGATGATCCCACTTTGTTGCTGTACCTGGAACTGTGGTCATTTTTATTTCTCTTTAGAATATCCTTCAGTACTCTCTGTAGGGTTGGTTTCATAGTCATGAATGCTTCATTTGTTCTTTGTCATGGAAATATCTTATTTCTCCATCAGTTTTGAAAGATAGTTTTGTAGGGTACATCAATCTGGGTTGGAAGTTGTTTTTTTTCAGGTCTTTTTAACTTGATGGGTTGTGTTGAGAAGTCTGTCATGACTCGATGGGTTTTCCTTTATAGGTGATCTGTTTCCTTTTTTTTTTTTTTAAACAACCTTTAATATTCTGTTCTTGTGCTGAGTATCTGGAATCTTATTATATGTCTGGGTGTGGATTTACTTTGGTTATGGCTAGTTGGAGTTCTATATGCCTTACTTATCTGCATATCAGGTCCTTTTCCTTTTCTTTTCTTTTTTTTTGGTACCAGGAATCAAACTCATGACTTTGTGCTTATCACACTGTGCCACTGAGCTATAGCCCTGGTGCTCTCACTGTCTAATGTTTCATCCCCCTGTCCCATGGGTTTGCCTTTGGTGGGCTGGAAGTCTGGTTTCATCTTGCTTAAGTGTTCTCAATTTTTTTTTACATTTAATTCCTGAGTTGATGCTTGTCAATTGCTTGTGCTAAGTAGTTTTATTGCTAGGAAATGACTACTTCTCAGAGGTGTCTTCTAGGTGTAGCTGGTTTTTGGGTTTTGAGTCTCTTGTAAGATCTTACCCTCTTGGGCTGGGGATATAGCTCAGTGGCACAGTGCCTGGCTGGCAAACTGAAGGCCTTGAGTTTGAGTCCCCATTTAAAAGAAAGAGTCTACCTCTTCTATTCATTGGGGATGAGAAGTTGCTGTCTACTTGGCCCAGCCCCTGGTTCTTTGGCACTAACCTGTAGTATTTTTTATGACTGTCAGGCAATTTCGGTCTTGGCATCCAGGAAGAACAACTACTGATTAGAACACTTAATGTCCCCTTGCCTAAAGCAGTAAAGTAATAACAACAGCATCAAACACAGCCTACAGAATGACAAACTGTGCTAACTACTAACTTGTCACCTTTGGCAACTGTATGAACAAGATTTTGGTTGTATAACAAAATCTACAACAATCCAGAAAATTGTATATAGTACTCAAGCCCTTGGTATGGTGATGTTAGCCTCAGGGGAGAAAAATTTCAGAGGGTTTGGGAGGAAAAAACAGAGAAATACAGGACATTAGAAGCAAGCCTAGAGGACAAAGGAAGATTAAAAAACTGGGAAACTGGTAAAGACAGGAGAGAAAGAAGGAAAAAATAAAAAGACAACAACAACAAAACTGTAACAATGTTCACACGCACATAAAGGCAAAAACAAAAACAGAAAAATAAAACAAAAGAAAAGAATGTCCACTTCCAGGTGTATCTCTGCTGTCACTGGTGGACAAAATAGGCAGAGTTCAGATGTGAGCTGATGAAGTCCAGCAAAGCCAGATTTACAGTGGGGTAGTGGATAAGCCCAGCAAGCTTGCATATTTAGGTTGGTTTCTGGCTGTGAGGCTGGAACCTACTTTGTTCAGCCTGCAACACTGTGTGCGTCCTGCTGGCTTGAACTTGGCTTCCTAAGCTGACTTGAATTTGGCAGCCTCACCTTGACACTGGGAACTGATAGATGGAGCCAGCCTGCAGCTGCTCTGAGTTCTGAGCTCAGCTGGCCCCTTTCCAAGATGGCTACTGGCCTATTGGCTTTTCCTTGGGGACATCTGGACCCAAATAACTTACCAGCCACAGCAGTCTGCTGTGTCCACTGCTCCATTCCACTAGTGTTTTTCCACAGAGGCCTTTGGTGACGCCAGCAGTTGCCATGCATCTGCTGGTTCAAGCTGCCCCTCCACACGTCAGAGCTCAGGGAGAAAGCAGCACTTGCCACTTTCTTTGTTGAAGTCTCCCTCTCTGATCTCCCCATGGACTTCAGTTCTCACTTTAGATCCTTCCTGGGTCCTGGAGACTGATTTCCCTCTTCATGTAGCTATATTCCAGCATGTGAATACTAAGTTTCATAGAGGCTTTGTGTGTTCACCATTCTGCCATCTTCCTGGGTCTGTTTTAATTGTTTAAATTAATTAAAAAAATTTTTTTGAGACAGGGTTTTGCTATGCAGTTAAGGCACGGCTAGAGCTTACTTTGTAGCCCAAGTTGGTCTTGAACTTGCAATGATCCTCCTGCCCCAGCTTTCCTAGTGTTGGGATTACAGGCATGTGCCACTATACCCAGCTTATTTTTTGAGACATGGTCTCACTAGTTCAGGTTGGCCTTAAATTATGTAGCCTACACTGACATTGAGCTCACACCAATCCTCCTGCTTCAGTCTCTCAAGCTGGGATTACCAGTGTGGGCCACTGCCCTCGGCTCCATATACCATCTTTTTAAAAAAATAAGTCCCATTTTCAGTTGATATGGTGGCACATACCTAAATAGCACTCTATGAGGCTGAGGCAGGACTGTAAATTCAAGTTCAACCTGGACAACTTAAGATTGTCTCAAAAAAATAGAAGAATAAAGGGCTGGGGATATAGCCCAGTGTTAAAGCCCTGAGTCCAGTCTGTAGTACTGAAAAAGAATTGAATGAGGCATAGATGCTTGAAGAAATCACTGACACCAAGGATCATTGCAGTGGGAGAGGTAATAAATAGCCAAAGGACGACTGGAAAGAGCCAGTAAGGCCAAATCTATGAGAATGTGAGCAACACGGGTACTAACTGGTTATAACAACATATTGAATAATACACAAATATGTGGGCAACTATCAGTGAAATATTATGAAAGAAAACACCTTTTAAAATTTCAATATGAGCAGAAGGAATGACTGAAACAGAAAACAGTACAGCAAATATTAAACCAATAACTGTCTCAGAAAAGAACCATGAATGTCTGCTAATTAGTGGACAAAACAGGAGCAATAGGAAACAGTCTGAAGACAAGTCTCAGAAGATAAAATCACAAAGGGAAAAAGTTTCATAGTAGAGAAATGTGACAGACATTAGATGCTACCAAAGTCAAAAAATTATTACCAGTAGAGCTGATATGTGCTGAAATGCATGAGGGTTCAGTCTCTAGCACTGCCAAAACAAAAACAAACCTTACTAGTAATAGAAAAAATTCAACTTACCATCATGCACCACCAGTTTTGTGATATTCTTCCCCAAAAAAACTCATGCACTGAATTTGTATTAGGCAAACCCTAAATTGAGAGGTCTCTCACAAATAACTGACCTGCTCCTTTCAAGGTCATGAAAGATAAACATCAAACCAGCACAATCCCTATAACCAGATACTAAGTAGGCTGAAGTAGGAGGATGTCACCTTAGAGGTCAGCCTGGCCAGTATCGCAAAACTTTGTAACAAAAACTAAATATTGACATATGTACTGATTAAAAAGATGACAACCAATGGAGGAATAATGAAGTAGAATTTGCACTAGGGCAGATGGTGAAACCTGAAGTTTTATAACATAAACAGTGTAAGGTAGTGTAACAGATAATACTACAATAATAAAATTCTTGACTGATAAACTGTCCTGTAGATATGTAAGATGTTAATTAATATTTGGGTACATGAATAAAGGGTATATGGAAATATTCTAATAATTTTTACAATGTAAAATCTGACTTCTGTATCAAAATGAAAACTAATTTAAAACACAGGATCTTCACTATAAGAATGTATCCTGAATCTCTCCATTGGTATGTCAACCCAAGCTTGATACAATACTTGATATTCAGAATTTCATTTGCAGGCAAACTGAACATTAATCTTAGAACTTGGCACATATAATGAGATTGAATCCAATCTTTCCAGTAAGCCCTGACCTATTAAACATTAATATACTCTAAAAGAGAAGTAGCTGACTTGTTTTCCAGTAAGAAAGAACTGGGTTGCTCTAACCATGTGGTCTGAAAATTCAAAATAACCAAAAAACGACCACTGGGCATCTGTATTATAGATGAAGGTATAGTATACAGACCAGAAGGTAAAATGCCCTGTAATCCCAGCACTCAGAAGGCTGAGGCAGGAAGGCAAAATGCCTGGTGTTCAAAACCAGCCTGGGCTACATAATGAGAATAGGGCCAGCCTGTACTACAAACTAAGACTGTCTTAGCAGGCTGGGGATTTAGCTCAGTGGTATAAGCATCTGCCTGGCAAGTGCAAGGTCGAGAGCTCAATCTCCAGTACCCCCCTCCAAAAGTGAGATATCTCAAAAAAAAAAAAAAGCCAGTGGCAAAATAACTCTAAAAATATGTATCAAAACATGATCAGGGCAGGTGGGGGACATTTAATTTGTGGGGAGCAAGGAGAGGTAAAAGGCAGAAAGAATTCTTCAAATATCTGATGAAAGCCACTGAAAAAGCAGGATTTTTATTAATTTATAGTCTTAAATCTATATATAGGACTGACAGAAGACCTAAGTCAAAGAATACTTTCTAACCCTTAATGGTTTTCAAGAATACACTTTGGCAGGATTTCCAAAGCACAGTATAGACAATCCTTTGGTCCTGGAAAAGGATTTGGATTAAAGCTGTTCCAATCAGGGCTGGGGATTTAGCTCAATGGCGTAAGTGCCTGCCTGGCATGCATGAGGTTGTGAGTTTGATCCCCAGCATCCCCCACAAAAGCTATTCCAATCTGAGATATATGAACTAAATCTGCTGAGTAAGGTAGACTCCAATAACTAAGCACTTTTAATTTCCCTTTGCTTTAGCCAACAATCTGGGCAAGAGCAACAACACTTCATTTGTCTCAACTTCTCTGTTAAAAAAAATGGAATAATTAAGTGAAACAAAATAAGAACACTATGGAGTTTGACAAAATTTATTGGTTATTTTAGTAAAGACATTCATCTCAGTCATTTTTCTCTCCTCATCTTGACCTTAGATCAGTATTTGGGTCAAGAAAACAGTATGTAGGAGAGGCATGTTATTTTAACAAACAGTAAAATGGACAAAAATGAGTAAGTTTGCCTACATAAAAGTAAGTTAAATTTATGTATCTTGATATAATTAAATCATGTAAGAACTAATAGTTCTATATACATTTCCATTGTTTTACTTGGGGCTTAATCTAAACTTTAATGTAAAAGAACAACGTATTAGGCATATGCACAGGTTTCTTCTCTGGAGTTACTACCTATTAAAAAAGATCAGCAAGTAACGACCACCAAGAAAATACTGTGAAGCTGCCTCGAAATTTAACATTGTAGGAATTATGAGGGAAATCATTATATCATTTTTCTTTTGTTTGTGACTATGCTTTTAAAGAGGTGTTTAACTGTCACATTAAAAAGTCCATATACAATAGAAAAATACAAAACAAACAGCCTACAATACACAAATTTAAGAGTATATGTGATGAGCAATTCCATAAAATGTTGGAAGATGCATTTTCTTTTGCTTTATTTTCAGTACCTACAATATGCTTTTGGGAGGCCACTGGTCAGTATATGTATACTTAAACCATATTGACTGTTCTAATAAGAAATTCTGTAATGAATTCAATTCAAATTGGATTTAACAACTTAGTAACATAAACGCATAGGCAAAGTTACAGAAAATGCATCTTATTATTTTCCATCTTCGTACAATGTTAAATTTGTGTTTTTGTTGTTGTTGTTTTTTTTTTTTGGTGTTTATACCTTTTAAAAAATAAAAACCAGCCAAATACTTAAGCAGTATATACATTTGAATTTTTGGTGGTGGTCTGTATTATAAAAGAAACAGCTTCCTTATAATTTGCCTCAAGTTCTGGTGGAAATGCTTACAGGAACTAGCTAACAAAAAAAGCCAAGAGAAGCACATTCAAAATACTGATTTACTTTGGTAGCAAATGGTTGTTCTTTGAAGACTAATGAAGAGAGACAAGACCATTAAGGTGAAATGGGCTATTTCAAATACTCAATACTTCACATAAAAATTAAAAAAAAATTTTTTGTAAAAGAGCTAAGCGTTTGTATCCACTGATAGCAATGCAATACCTAATATATGACGACTTGAAACAAACAAAAATGCCCATAAGGAAAAAAATTCTTTTAATTTTATCTAAATTTACTTTCAGTCAATAGTCCTGCAACATTTTCTTTTCAATGTGATACTCCCCCTTTCTTTCTATAAGGCTGTTCCTGGGAGCCAGATAGTTTAGGTAATGAGGGAGTTAATTTAGGAGTAACTGCTTGCAGTTTTAAATAGACAGTAACTTTTTGCTTCCCTCTTAATGTGCTAATAATTGTGTCTAAAAAAATAGGCAATTCTTAAAAAGGTACCACTTTTGATTTCTTTATTATCTGTAACCTTTGGAAACTAATCACATGAAACTACAAAATTAGCAAATGTCTTGAAATCTGTATATAAAACATAAATTACCTCTAATTTCAAACTCTCACTTATTAGTGTACCACTCAATCT
>PVLA01009231.1:0-77923 GCA_004027455.1 Hydrochoerus hydrochaeris
AACCCTTAATATTAGTCTCAGGCAAAGTTTCTGGACACAACCAAAATTGTATGGGCAAACTTCTTCCAACATATAACACACATTATCTTGAGTCCAACAACCAATACAGTCCTGTCTTCCAGCAGAAAGCTTCAGGGTCTGGTCTTTACCAGCAGGATTTCTGTCAGCCTTCTGGTCTTCTGAGTTCTGACCAGAATTTCCCATCAAGTACAGGTTAAGACATTTAAGCTCTCTTTTTTGAGTTGGCATCTCCAGAACTTTCCAAAGTCTTCCCCTTTCCACAAGCCAGTTCCAAAGGCTTTTGATCCATATGACCAGATACAGTCACAGCAATGACTCTACTTCTCTGGTGTCAATTTTTGGTTTGCTTGTGGGTTTTTTTGTTTGTTTTGTTTTGTTTTCTGAGACAGGTCTTTCTTTATAGTTCAGGTTGGCCCTGAACTCTCTATGTAGTCCAGATTGGCCTCCAACTCTTGGCACTTCTCATGCCTCAGCCTCCCAAGTGCTAGGATTATAGGCATGTAACACCATGCCCATCTTTTGATACTAATTTTTATCTTAGATACTTTTCTTGTTGCTGAGACAAAATACCCAACAGCCAAAGTTAAGGGAGGAAAGGTTTATTTGTTTCATAATTTTCAGACATTACAGTCAATAATTAGTTAGCTCCAAGGCAGGGTGGCGTGGCAGATAGGTATCACTAAGGAGAAACAGTTCATGTCAGCAGAAGGTAGCAAAGCAACAAGGACTGACCATGGACAGCTCTTTGTATCTCTTAAGTCTTATACAGGCTACTTAGGGTGAGTAGCACTCACACTCCTATTCTTAGTGTCCTCAATCCTAGCATTGCATCATGAATCAATTCCAGGATCACACACTCTAGATCCAGCCACCTCTGCAAAAACCTCACTTATAACCACACGTGGCCTTGGCGGGGGGGCATCTAAACCCAAAACATAAACTGGGCATGGTGGCACATGCCTGTAATCTCAGCACTCGAGGGGCTGGGGATTTAGCTCAGTGGCTTACATGCCTGCCTGGGAAGTGTGAGGTCACGAGTTTGATCCTCAGTACAAAAAAAAAAAAAAAAAAAATCCCAGCACTTGGGAGGCTGAGGCAGGAGGATTGTTGAGAGTTTGAGGCCAGCCTGGGCTACAAAGTGAGTTCAAGGCCAGCCTGAATCATATAGTTAAACCCTGCCTCAAAAAAAAAAAAAAAAAACAAAACCCCAAAACAACAACAAAATCCCCACAAGCCATAACAGAGTCCCTGTCTCAAAAACAATAACAAAATAACAATAACAACAACAACAAACCCAATAAGCTGACAAATGAAGTGAGGGACTCATTCTAAACATTTATTAACCTGTTGTGTTGGTTTGTTTGTTTGTGAGACAGGGTCTGACTATATAGTGCAGGCTAGCCTATACTATGTAGCCCAGGCTGGCCTCTACCTCAAGGCAATCCTCCTGCCTCAGACTTCCGAATGCTGAGATTATAGGTGTGCACCACCTTGCCCAGCTCTAGTTTTGTTTTTTTAATACAGGGTCTTGCTAAGTAGTTTGGACTGGCTTTGACTCACTGTGTAGCTCAGGCTAGCCTCTAACTTGGGGTGATCTTCTTGCCCTTTGCCTCTCTAGTGCTGGTGATACAGGGGAATGAAACTCCCAGCCTGCTATGTTCAGTATGAGTTCATGTTCTCTAAAATTGAAGAATGAATTTTAGGAACAATGAAGGTTAAGAACAGAATATATTTATTATGAGAAAGAAAGCTTCTGTCTGAGAGAGACAGAAGGGGTTCCAAGTGGGTTGCCAGGGACTCTGTCTTTTCCAGGGACTTTTATAGAGTAAAATCATGGGGTGAGATGGTTTAAGGTGGGGAAACTGGGAACTCACAAGGCAGAGGGACATAAGGTGGGACAGAACTATGGTTAGCCAGTAAGATTAACTGTTCAGGTAAAATTGACTACATTAGGGACAAATGAGGAAGCCAGTCATGCTGGCATTCTTAGAGAGCAGTGACTCTTCCCTAGGGGGTTGAGACAGTGACTCCTGACTTCCTCAGGGTGGTAGGGAACTATTTAGAATATCAGTCCTTAGGATATGGATGTATTCCTTTTATCTTGTCTTGAGGACTGGCCCACAGCAGGAGGTGTCTGTGTCCCCCACAGTTGCAAGGTATCTGGGCTTCTGCTCTGGCTCCTCTAAGGTCCTAACCCTGTCTCACTGCCTATAGTATTTCTAACTAGCTCAGCTGCATATAATACTGGGTTTAACAAATCTGGCTTTAAAAAATCATTATGGAGGTTGGACATGGGAACTGTAATCCCAGCATTCAGGATGAGAGGCTGAGGCAGGAGGATCATTGCAAATTTGAGACCAGCCTGGACTACAAAGTGAGTTCAAGGCCAGCATAACAAGACCCTGTTTCTAAAAGACCAAAAAATCCCCAAAAACCACATTTATTGAGGGCTACCTTTATAGAGGTATTGCTCAGTGGCATATGAGCCTGCCCAGCAAGCTCAAGGTCCTGAGTTTGATTCTTGGTACAAAAAAAAAAAAAAATCATTATTGAGTCCTTAACTATATCTGCCAAGGTCTCTGTGTGACAGTAGGAATATTTGATAAGACAGGTCTGTTTTTACCCTCATGAAGTTCTCTTGGTATTAAGAGAGACACTCATCCTTCATTATATGAATCCATTATGAACTTCAACAATGCACAAATTTAGTTTCCTGGTACTATCCAGTGCTTTGCCTAGCTACCCACAGTACCATACCCTGAGGCCTTAGGCCCAAGATGGATTCAGTGCCAACATGACATCTAGTGCTATCAGAGTATGTTAGGCAATCTGTCATAATGAACAGCAATAGGTCACAGGCCTGCAGTGCAGCTAAGAAATAAAGCATTTTGCTGGGAACTTAGCTCAACAGCATAAGTGCCTGCCTAGCCAGTGCAAGGTCATGAGTTTGATTCCTAGTACCAAAAGAAAAAAAAAAAAAGGAATAAAGTGGTTCTGAGCATAAATGAGGCCCTAAATTCAATCCATAGGAACCCTCAACTAAGATAAAAAAAATTAGCTGGGCACAGTAGTATATGCTTGTGATTCCAACACTCAGGGAAACTGAGGCAGGAGGGTCACAAGTGTGAGTCCCACCTGGGCAACATATGGGAACTCTGTCTCAAAATTTAAAAAATAAATAAATAAAAAAGGCCTGGGGATGGACCAGGAATTTAGCTCAGCAGCATACGCCTGGCAAGCACGAGATCGTGATACCAAAAAATAAAATAAAATAAAATAAAATAAAATAAAATAAAATAAAATAGGCCTGGGACACAGCTCAATGTTAGTATTCCCTGGGTTTGACCCCTTGGACTGAAAACAAAAAGAAATTAAGTAGTTTCCCAAAATACTCTTCAGACTGACATTCTCCAGTATCACTGGCGTATGACCTTCTTGAAAATCAAGAGTTTTTGACTCAGTGGTGGTACACATCTGCAACATCAACTCTCCGGGAGGTTGAAATAAATAATTGAAAGTTCGAGTCAGGCCTGGGCAACTTCATGGCTTAGTGAAATCCTATCTCAGAACAAAAACAAAAGAAAAGAAAACAAAAAGGGCTGGGGATATAGCTCAGCGGCATGGCACCAATCAGGTAAGCATGAGGTCCTGAGTTCAATTCCCAGCATACACACACACACACACACACACACACCAAAAAGCCAAGGATGTAACTTGATGCAAAGGCCCTGTGTTCAATCCCTAGAGTAGTCCTAGTTGAATTTTGTTTTGAATTCGCACCCCCATCCCTGGCAGTCCTTGTCCTGTTTTCCTGAGAGGAAAGAAATGCAGTTGAGAGTACCTGACACCCCTCTGACCAGGCTTTGGCCCAAACTGGGCCACTTCCCCTGTCCTTGGCCACCCTCGGAGGGCACAGCAGGCCGCAGATGAAGGCCTGGCAGGTATATATTCCAGGGCCTCAGGAGGAAGCCGAAGGGGTGTGTGGGGGTGTGTGTGTGTGTGGGGGGGTGTTTTGGCTGGGAGCTGACTGCCCACCACCTGAGGACTTCTTACCTTTTCTGCAGAAATGGGGCTGGCTGTGCCATTGCTCCCTCACCCTTTGTTTTCCTTTCTTTCTTTCTCTCTTTTTTTTTTTTTCTTTTAAATCGGTACCAGGGATCAAACTCAGGACCACATGCTTGCAAGTCAGGTGCTTATGCCGCTGAGCTAAATCACCAGCCCCCTGCCTTCCTTTTATAGTGAGAACTATTTCCCCTCACTGGGGAGTAATTGGGCATAGGGAGTTAACGAGGAAGCAGGAAGATTGAGACAGGTCCTGGCTGGGATGGAATAGGCTTGAGTGTCAGCCGCGTTGTCTCAGACAGAAAAGGAACCTGAACCAGCAGTGCTGAGTAGGAGACAGAGGCCAGGCCAGGGGCTCTGAGATCCTGACTGTGTTTCAGAAGCTGCAGGGTGAAGAAAGTCAGAGCCTTGGCCTCTTCTTATACACTGGCTAAAATTCTTGGGCAAAGAAACAGCTCAGATCACAAAGCATGTACTGGAACTCTTCCATGCTGCAAGACTGCTTCCGGTCTGTCTTCAGTGCCAATGAATACCAGAAAGTTTCTTTTCAGGAGTTCAAAATTCAAAGCAGTAGAGAGGTGAATGGAGAGCGAACAAAGGGGTAGGCACTCCTGTGAATCATCCCCAGAGAGGGGGAGGTAGTTGAGGCCTGGGTGGAGCCTCCTTGGAGGAAAGGAAGACTCTTTAGGGGTGGGAGGGAGAAGGGAAACAGCCTACGGGGACCAGAAAGTAAACCACTCTAATAGCTTCAGGAAGGGTGGGGTCAGCCTGAGTTGCTTCTGAAGCAAGGAAATACAAATGTGGTTTATACCCCTGTAATCCCCATACTTTGGGAGGCTGAGGCAGGAGGAATATAAATTGGAGCCCAGTTTGGGAACAATTCTGTCTCAGAATATTTATACAAGTATATATGTATGTTTAGTTTTTGAGGCAGGGTCTCACTCTATGTAGTTCAGTCTGGTCTTGAAATCACTATGTAGCCTGGCAATCCTGGCTCAGCATCCCAACTGCTGAGATTATAGGTATGGACAACCATGCTCAGTTTTTGACTCAGATTTTTTTTTTAAAGGGTTGGGGGAGTAGCTCAGTGGGAATGTCCTAGGTTCAATCCTCACCACAGAGGGGGAAAAACCCAAGATTTTAAAATTAGCTTTAAAATGAGTTTTTAATTGATACATGGTATTTCTACGTATTCACAAGGGTAGACTGCACTATAAAGGCCACATCTGGGTAATTACATTTCTGTCTCCTCAAACAGCAATCATTTCTATGAGTTGAGAACTTTGGACTTTTCTATTTATTTTGAAATACATAGTAAACTGTTTGAGGATAACTTAGGCTACATAGTGAGTTCAAGGCCTAAACTACATACAGAGAAAAAAGGCCATAATAAACTGTGAATTCTAGTTACCCTACTGAGCTGGACAGCACCAGAGCTGACTGCTTCTATCTAACTATGGGTTAATCCCCATGACTTTGCCTTACTTACCTCTCTACCCTCCTTTCCTTCCCAGCTTCTACTGAGCATCATTCTGCTCTCTGCTTCTAAGAAATCAACTTTTAGTCTGGCTCCAAAAATGAGAAACCATGTTGTCTTTCTGTGCCTGATATATTTCATTTAATATGATATCTTCCAGTTCCAGTCACGTTGCCACAAAAGACAGGATGTGGTAGGTGTGGTGGTGCATGCCTGTACTTAGGAGGCTGATGCAGGAGAATCACTGTGACTTTGAGACCAGCCTGTCTCAAAAAGACAGAAGCAAAGAAAGAAAGAAAGAAAGAAAGAAAGAAAGAAAGAAAGAAAGAAAGAAAGAAAACCAACATCCCCCCCCCAATAAGAAGGACAGGGCATGATATTTTTTGTGGCTGAATAATATTGTATTGCGTACATGAGCTACATTTTCTTTCCACTCTGTCATCAGTGGACACATTGGTTGATTCTACTTCTTGACTGTTGTGTGAGTACTGCAGAACACATAAGTATACAATGGTCTCTGAGATACTAGTCTCCTTTCCATGGATAGGCGCTCAGGAGTGGGACTGCTGGGTCACATGGGAGTTCTATTTTAAGTTTTTTTGGGAATCTCCATGCTGTTTTCCATAATGGCTATATTCGCTTAGGAAAGCTCCCCTTTCTCCACATCCTCACCATCACTTTGTGTTATTCCTTGTCTTTTCTTATAATAGTTGTGTAACTGGAAGGAGATGATAATTCACTGTGTTTTTTGTTTGTTTTGTTTGTACCAGGGATCAAACTCATGACTTCACACTTGCCAGGCAGGTGCTGTGCCCCTGAGCCATATTCCTGTCCAGTTCACTGTGGGCTTTTTTTTTTTTTTTTTTTTGGTACCAAGGATCGAACTCACAACTGCATGCTTGCAAGCGAGGTGCTTATGCCGCTGAGCTAAATCCCCAGCCCCTTCACTGTGATTTTGATTTGCATTTCCCTGATAGTTAGTGATAGGAGCTGAAATGAAAAGGGATAAGAAGACAAATTTAAGAGTTGTGTGATCCTACTCACTTATACCCCACCCCATGTAATATCTTTACTTAGACAAAATGGGTTTGTTCTTTTACCATCCCTTTACCAGATACCTTTATAAAATACCAGAGGAAGATATGGTTTGTCTTCATTTTATTTAATTCAACAGTTCATTCAACAAATATTTCTATTATACCCCCTTCCCCTTTTAGGGTACTGAGGATTGAATCCAGGGCTTTCACACTGAACTACATCTTCAGTCCTTTTTAAATTTTTATTTTGAAATAGTGTTTTACCAGTGAGTTTAAGCCATTAAATAGCCCAGGCAAGAGAATCACCATGAGTTCAAGGCCAGCCTGGGTTACATAGTGAGTTCAAGTCATTAAATAGCCCAGGCTGGAATTAAATTTATAAACCTCCTGCCTCACTCTCTCAGAGTGCTGGGATTATAGGAATCTACCACTATGCCTGACTGAACGTTCCTTTTATTTTTATTTATTTTTGAGGTAGGGTCTCATATGGTTCAGTCTGGCCTCAAACTCACAGTGATGGGGCTGGGGATTTAGCTCAGAGGCATAAGCGCCTGCCTTGCCTTGCAAACATGTGGTCATGAGTTCAATCCCCGGTACCCCCCCCAAAAAAACAAAACTCACAGTGATTCTCCTGCCTCAGCCTCTCCAGTGCTGAGATTACAGGCATGTGCCACCATGCCTGGCCAAACCTCTTTTTATATCAATAATGCTAGAATGTTTTCAATTAGTAGGTCACTTTAAGGAAAGCAAAAAGTACTTTATTAAAAATATGATCTAAACTGGGGGTTTAGCTCAAAGGCTTAAGCACTTGTCTGGGAAGCGTAAGGTCATGAGTTTGATACCTGGTACCAAAAAAAAAAAAAAAAATGATCTAGTGGGTGTGGTGGTACATGCCCATAATCCCAGCACTTGAGAGGCTGAGGCAATCTTGTCTGAAAAAGCAAGTATGATCTCCCAGACTTTTTCACATCATGGCCCATGGCATGCTGTGGGATTCCATTTCTCCCCACACAGCTGTAACCCTTATGGGGCATGTATCACACTGGAAGCCCCATCACAGAGGAAAAAACCAAAACACAACTGCGTAGAATTAATAGATGGAGAGCATGGCCATCAGTTACACAATGATGAGATAAAGTATACTGACATACTGTGGACACATTTTAAATTTGTGCCCAAAACAAAAACAGACTTTTTAATATGATGCTCTTATCTCTCTCAACAGCATCATTCCTGTCAAGCTCTGGCCTGCTTGCCACACCTAGACAAGGTTTGAGGAAACTTTGGCCTGCCTGCTCTGGAACCAGGGATGGCTGCCGGTCTTCCCATGTCTTTTCTAGCCTGGAGGCTATGTGGATTCACTGTCATTATTGTAATAATCATAATAACGTAATCCCCTGCCAGGGATGGTGGTGTATGTCTGTAATCCCAGCACATGGGAGGCTGAGGCAGGAAAAGGTCAAATTGAGGCATGGCCTGGCAATTTAGTGACTTAGTGAGACCTTGTCTCAAAATTTTAAAAAATTTAAAAAGGGATGGGGATGTAGCTTAGCGCAAAGGCTCTAGTTTCAATCCTCAGCATCCATCAATCACCAATTTACACTTAAAAAGCAGTGTATGTGGAGTCAGAGCTTCTACCTCTAGTGCTCCAGTATGGCCCTGTTTTGAAGAGGAATGAGCCAGGCCCTACGGGTCTCAGATTCCAGATTCCAATTCCAGTTCCATCTCAGGACATGTAGGGAATTCCTCTCCTTTCTGGATGAGAGACAATTGTGGGGGAAGAAGTTGTGTAACATCAGGGAGTTTATACATATATCCAGTTGGGATTCTCTCTCTCTCTCTTTTTCTCTCTCTCATCCCTCTTTTATGGTGCAGGGGATTGAACCCATGGCCTATCATTAAGTTATATCCCCAACTTAATAAATTGCTCAGGCTATGTCTGTAATCCCACCACTTGGGAGGCTGAGGCAAGAGAATCACTACGGGTTTGAGGCCAATCTGGATTATATAGTGAGTTCAAGGCCAGTCTGAACTATATAGTGAGACCTTGCCTCAAAAAAACAAAAATAGGGCCAAGGATTTAGCTCAGTGGCACAAATCCCTGCCTGTCAAGCAGGTGAGGTTGTGACTTCAGTTCCAGGCACAAAAATAAATAAATAAATAAATAAATAAATAAATAAATAACTGAGGACATAGCTCAGTGCAAACAAAGGCCCTGTGTTTAATGCCCAATATTCACACACACACACACACACAAAGCCCCCAAAACCTTCATGGTCATGAAGGAAGTGGGGTTGGGAGGGGGCTTAAGCATAATGAGTTCATCATCTCCTACAGGTTATGTTTTTCATGAGTTGACAACTGTGATGGCACAGTAGATTTCAAGTAGTGTGGGCTTTGAAGCTGGACTTGAGCCGGATGTCTTCCTTTACTGTCTGTGTGACCTTAGCAAGTTTCTTGCCCGCTGAGAGCTCAGCTTTTTCATCTGTAAGACAGAAGGACAACACCTGTTCCATCAGCCCATTAGGTTGTACATAACCACTAAGCCTGGTAGTGGCTCAGTAAGGTTTCCTGGGACCCTAGCAAGACCATAAGGAAGAGCTACTTTTGGGAGCTTCAGAACAGGTACGTTCATCTTTAGTCATCTTTTCATCCACAGACACTTTCTTTCTTTTGTTCTTTTGCTATCTGGGCACTTGCTATGGACACAAACTGATCTAGCATTGAATATATTGCACTGAATGAAATGGACAAAGCTTGTATAGACATTCTAGTGGAGGGAGAAGACAAGTCGCTAAGTAACATATAGTAGATGGCAGCAAGGGAGAAGAATAAACAAAAAGAGAAAGAAGAGTTGCATGGGGCTGGGGATTTAGCTCAGCAGGATAAGTGCCTGCCTGGCCAGCGCAAGGTCGTGAGTTTGATCCCCAGTAACAAAAAAAAAAAAAAAAAAAGAGTTGCAGGGGTAAAATGGAGACTACAATTATGAATAAGATGCTCAGGGAAGACTCTCCTGAGAGGATGATATTTCAGCAAAGACCTAAAAGAGATTAGGAAGAATGGTTGTTATCTAGGGGAAGAGTATTTCAGGTTGCAAGAGTAGCAAGTGCAAAGGCCTGGGGCTAGGAGCATTCTTGGTGTCCTTGAGGACCAGCAAGAAGCCCAGTGTGACTAGAAAGGAATGAGGGATGAGAGTAGGACAGCTTGATATGGTTTACATCTATAGGTTCTCCCAAAGCCTCATGCACTCATAGGCAGAACTTTGGGAAGGTGATTGGAACATGGGTGTGTGATTCTCAATGAATTATTCCACTGATGAGTCTATAGCTGAATGTGATGTTGGGAGGTAGACTGGCTCTCAAGGAGGCGGGTCACTGGGGGCATGGCCCAGAACGGTCTATTTCATTCTCCCCTCTTGATACCTGCTGCCTCCTGACTGCCATACTAAGTAATATTTTTTTCTCTGTGTTATCCTCTTCTGGCATGCTACCCTGCCTTGTAGTCAACTGACTAGGGACTGAAACCTCTCAAACTGTGAGCCAAAATAAGACTTTCTTCTTTAACTTTGTGAGTGTCAGGTATTTTTGTCCCAGCAACAAGAAAGTGACTAAGATACAGCTCCTACTGGGACATGGGAGCCTGTGATGGCTTTGGCTTTTGGAGGCCAGTAAAGGCTTGACAGGAGGAGGCCAGTTGGGAAGTGCTGGTAAGAATCCACGTAAGAGATGAGGGTGAGCAGGTAGAGCAAAGATCCTAGATATTTTGTGACGGGAGCACCAACAGGATTTGTTAATGACTGGATGTGAGGGGTAGAGAAAGAGAAGGCTCCACAAGGGTCACAGTCTTAGGACTTGGCTTGAGTAGCAAAAGATGTACAGTAGTACCTTAATTCATGAACTTGATTCTACAATTCTGGTTGCAAACCATGTTGGATTCTGGTTGCAAATTTGGTGGTTAGGTCCAACGTAGACTGTATTTGATTGAATTCTCATCCAGTTTGGTTTAGGACCAGCATTGTGAAGAGAATTGAGTTCCTGAATGAA
Source organism: Hydrochoerus hydrochaeris (assembly GCA_004027455.1). NCBI lineage: Eukaryota > Metazoa > Chordata > Mammalia > Rodentia > Hydrochaeridae > Hydrochoerus > Hydrochoerus hydrochaeris. The sequence goes on from PVLA01009231.1 coordinate 10,641, forward strand.
GTTGTCAATATTTGATGGTTTTTCAACCTTAAGAGACTTTTTTAAATTTTTGAGACAGGGTCTTGCTATGTAGTTCAGGCTGGTCTTGAACTCAATATGTATCCTAGGCTGGCCTCGAATTTGTAGCAGTTCTCCTGCCTCAGCCTGCCAAGTACTGGGATTGCAGGTGTGCAAACTCATTTGTTTCACTGAGATGAGGAAAGCTGTATAAGGACAAGCTGAGATTTATTTTATTATAAGGAGAAGGTATCTGATGTTCATTTTGGGTCATGACAAGATGCAGCTATTATGTGTCTGGACATCAGTGGCAAGGACCCATAGAAGAAACATCTCTTAAAGCATCAGAAGAAGCTGAGTGTGATCTATAATCTCAGCTACTTGAAAGGTTGAGGCAGGAGGATTACAAATTCAAGGCCAACTTGGCAAGACTGTGTCAAAATAAAACATATAAAAAGCTGGAGGAGAGGGCTATAGCTCAATAGAAGGCCCTGGGTTCACTCCCCAGTACTGGAAAAAAAGAAAGCAAGGAGGAAGGGAGGAAAAAAGCAATAGAGAACAGAGATGCTAAAATTCTGAACCTGGAGGAGATCACCAAATAATTAAGGTTTAGATAAAGAGCAAAGGCCCAAAGCTTCTTTCACAGCTCCAGATCAGGGAGGTAAGGTAGCAAAGGAGAGGCAGGAAGCCAGAGCTGGCAACACAAAGGCTTGATCAGGGCAGCTACCTTAGTGAGAGAGAGCAGGCTAACTGTAGTGGTGATGAGTTTCCAAGCTCTCAGACTCCTTGAGCTTTGGAGTTGTATGTGTGGACATGCATGCCCATATGTGTTGGGAGAAGAGTGGGCACAACAACACCTTACACATGACTAGCTCTGTGGATCCTGTGACATGTCCTACTGAAATAAGGACAGAGAGTGCAGTTTCCTCATCTTGTTTGGAGATGAGCAAACTGAGGCATAAACACTTGGTGACCCGGCTTAGATCAGGAACAGGTAGCCTGGGACTGGAAGGGCTGTGTGTTGAAGCATTCACTGACTCATGCTGCACACATTCTGATGAGCTCACTGACTGCTTCTCTGGGTACACTGTGACAAAGTTACCCAGAGATGACTTGAAATGAGGTTTAAGTCTTTATTTCCAACAGCACCAAAGATACTGCAGATACAATTACTTTCAGGAGGACTCTGAACCTGTGAGGTCAGATGAGAATGTACCAGTTGAAATGAACTGCTTTTACTGGGCATGGTGATGCATATCTGTAAGTATCAGCCGTTGGGAGGCTGAGGCAGGAGGACCTCTGTAGGTTTGCTGCCAGCCTGAACTATGTAGCAAGACACTTTCTCAAAAACAACCAAACAAACAAACAAACAAACAATAAAGAACTACATTCACAATGAGAAACCAACCAAAGAAACTGAGAGCCATTTGTGGGGGATTTTCTTACTATGTGGGGACAGTAATAAATCCACTTTGGTTCCAGAGCCATGGGAGTTAACAGTTAACCTCAGAGACAGAGTAGTTTCAGGGCTGGGCTCTTCCACTCACACCACCAAATGATCAGTTTCATCTTACTCTCTTTTCAAGTCTTGCTTGAAGCATTATATTTTCTCTGAGCTTCTTGTCTTGCCTTGGAGAAACAGATTCTGGGATCAGAGGCCCGATGGGTCAAGCTTGGTCCTGCCCTGGGCAGAGATAAACAGGCCCAGAATCTATTTCCCAGATTGCAACAGCTGTGAGTCAGGCAGGGTCAGACAGCTGATCCCTCCCAAGCACCCCTTGGTTGCACCTGATAAGGAAGAATCACTCATTCCAGCGCTGTCTTGGGAGCACACACATATAAACAGACACTCCCAGGCCCACGTCATTTGAGAGTCAATTATTGACCTTCCAAATGGCCAGCACACTGGGAAAAGAGGAGAGCAAACCTACTTCTGTTCAAGGGGAGCGCCAGTTTTCTTAAAGAAAACCAGGGCTGTCCTTGGACTTTGCTCTGGGACTCACCTTTTGAAACTCCAGTCAAGGGCAGTCTCAGGGGTCCTCTGCAGCTCTGGAGAGAGGATGGAAGGATACAAAGTGGGCTGGAGTTGGTCAGAACAGGGAGGTGAGTTTATGAGGGAACAAATGGTAAAAAGCCCAGAGAGAAAAGATGTATCATGAAAATGCAAATGTGCCTTTATCAAAAGTAAAGGAACTGTAGCTATAACATCTTCAAAAAAATAAAACAACCCCCCTAAAAGTGAATGCTCTTCCCCTTAACTATATACAGTGTATGAGGAGGGGCAAATGGAGTGTTGATAGCCTAGTAATAGTCACACAATAATAATACCAGCACCAGTGCCATATTGTACCTTGTAATCAACACTTCATATTAACTTTATAAAAGTAATTCATAGTTCACAGGGGGCTTTTATATTCATCTTGTCCATTTACCCCATCAGCCCACTCAAATGGGTAAGGCATTATGAGGCCCATTTTACAGACAAGAAGACTGAGTGAGGCCCAGGAAGGATATGTGCAATTAACTGAGGTATAATTAAGAGTAGGGAGGGGCAGATTTGTCCTAAGCAGCCTACAGCTAAAAAAACACTTGTTTTTAGGATTCCTTTTCCATGACCACTCAGGGGGCTGAATCTCCACTGTATTTCTAGATAGAGCAGTCATATTCTCTCTAGCACTGCCTGGAAATTTCTATAACTATAGTCTTCTGGGAGTTGAGAGATATAACTCAGTGGCACAAGTGCCTGCCTGGCAAGCATAAGGTTATGAGTTCAATCCCCATTACCAAAAGGAAAAAAAAAAAAAAAAACACCCTTCTGATTTTTTTTTTCTTTCAGTAAGCTGGGGGTTTGAGTCTAGGGCCTCAAGCATGAGAGCTGAGTGCTCTACCATAAAGCTACCTTTTTAGTCTTGTTATAATTTTGGTACTGGGGATTGAACCTCAGGCCTTCACACTAAACTACATCCTCAGGCCTTTTAAATTAATTAATTAATTTCATAGGGATTGAATCCAGGGCTTTTATACTGAGCTACATCCCCAACCCTTTTTTACTTTTTCATTGTTTTTTTTTGGTACTGGGAGTTGAACTCACAACCTCATGTTTGCCAGGCAGGCGCTGTGCTGCTGAGCCATATCCCTGGCTCTCCTTTTTACTTTTTGTTTTGGAACAGGGTTTCACTAAGTTACTAAATTGCTCCTACCTTGGCCTCCTAGAGTGCTGGGATAACAGATTTGTGCCCCCATGCCTAGCTTCTATTGTTATGTTGAGACAGAGTCTTGTCTAAATTGCTCAGGCTCGGGTTTTGTTTTTTTTTTTTTTTTTTTTTGAGACCTGGTCTCACTATGCAGTTCAGGTTGGCCTTGAGCTTACTTTGTAGCCCAGAGAGGTCTCAAAACTCACAAAAATCCTCCTGACTCAGCCTCCTGAGTGCTGGGGTTACAGGTGTGTTTCATCACACCCGGCTCTCAGGCTGGTTTTGAATTTGTAGTCTTCCTACTATAGTCTCCTGAGTAGGTAAATTCTTTGGTTATAGAGTGAAGCAGCAGGGGAAGTTTCTAGGCCCCATTGTGTGCCCTTCTTCCTCAAACAACTGTCCCTGTCTTCATTCTTTCTTTCTGTCTGTCCTGCGATTCGAGAGACCACCTTGGGCCTTCTCTATTTGTTGCTGTTGCTCTCAGATATGCGCATGCTGCAGCAAGGATGGAGGGCAGGCAGGCCCTGCCTTATTGGCACAGGAGGTTCTGGTGCTTTGAACTCGCCTGGGGTGCTCAGGCAGGTATTCTGAAAGCCTGAGGCCTAGTGGAATCTTAAATGCAGTGCTTCTTAAACTTTGGTCTGCAACAGAACCATTTGGAGATATTGTTAAACACAGAGATGTCTAGGCCCCAGGCTTTCTGAATCTGAACTCCCAGGGGAGGTGCCTGGTCATTGTAGTTTAATAAGTTCTCTAGGTGATTCTGAAGTACACCTGAACTTGAGAACCTAGTCTTTGCCTGGGAGTGGGAGTTTGCCTGGGAATGAGAGTTCATCAGGTGAGGAAAGGTGGGGAGCCATTCTGGGAGATGAGGTAACAACAATAGAAGCCCAGGGAGCCTAGAGGAGACACAGCAAACATGACAAATGTCTGCACCATCTTTATCTTTCTTTAACAAAATGGTCAAGTAAAGGGTTAGAAGTCTTTTCACTCAGACCTGTTCTACTTCTGTCAGATTTGCTACATGAAATAGGAAAGAGCAATGAACTCCTTTTAAAAGCAGTTGAAATAGACCATTTTTTCAGAGTACAGAATAGAGGTTACCAAGACCTGAGGGGAATGAGGAGTTATAGTTTAAGGGGTAGATTTCTGCTTGGATTGATGAAAATATGGAAATGGATAATAGTAATGATTGCATAGCATTGTGTATTTAATGCAGTTGTACTGTATACTTAAGTATGGTTAAAGTGGTAAATTTCTTATTATGTATATGTTACAATTTAAAAAATAAATGGTCTTTTAAGGCATAGACTTATAGGTGCAAATGATGTTTTAGCTGATTGCTGCTACCCCAGGTGTACATGGCAGGGGTGAGGCTGGAAGTAGGTTACAGAGAGGCACCAACTCATAGCACCTGGCCTGACAAAGTACAGTACAAGCCTATTCATAGAAACAAGGGTATAGGAATAACTTTGGAAAATGGATGGTAGTGAGGATTTCATACAATATAGGAAACACTATTTTTCCTTCTCCCTTTGGTCAGATGGTTACTGGGTCCAGTATCACTTTTTTAAATTTCATTGTGCATAGATGTCACCTGGAGACCTTGTTCAACTGCAATTTCTAACTTAGGTCTTAGTAGGTCTGAAGGTGCTGATGCTATAGACCTGTGTAGGAAGTTGTGTAAATTTAATCAACTCTAGTTCTTGAAATAGTGGCCCTATCAGTGTAAAGAATAATGAACTGGGTTTGCAAGGTCCAAGGAAACCACGCTGAAGTCTACGATATCTGAAAATAAATTCTCTCCATCTAAGGAGAGACCAGAGTGTAGGGAACCTGCTGGTGTGGGAGTTTCCAGATTTTGGCACCTAAGTAATTGCCACTTGGCTTTTAAATCCAGCCTTTTTAACTGGATGTGAAGAGGTTCATAAAACATATGAAGGTGACAATGTTGCTATTATTTACTACCATTGCTTATGACCGTGGTAACGACACTGGCAGTTGAGCGATGAAGAGTTGGGAAAGTTGAGGGAGGGGGCACAGAGCAGTGAGACGGCAGAAGGAAGAGAAACTACATCACCCAGAATGCCCCGCGAAAACACACGCCGAGACGGCGTCCCACCCCTTGGGCCGCCCCGCCCCGCCCACATGATGACGTCACAAAGGTGACGTCACGGCGCCCAGAGCGAGGCTGGGGTAGAGAGGCCGACCAAGCAAGAGTCGTCCGCTTGTGGTGGAGGCTGCTGGGGACCCGCGAGAGGGTGAGCGGGCGAGCAGGCGAGGAGGCGAGCAGACGAGCAGACGAGCAGACGAGCGAGATAGAGCAGGCAGTAGGGAGCGTTGCGGAGCTCCGAGGGACGCCGGGCCGGGCCGCGGCTGACTCAGCCCTAGAGGGCTGCCCGAGCTGGCTGCCGGGGGTCCCCACCCCCACCCAGCCGGACAGTGCCTGGTGTTTCCCAGTGCGGGAGGCGGCAGCGGCGGCTGACGGGACCCGACGGAACCGCGGCCGTGTTGACACCTCTGCCGAGGAGCCGGCGCGGCCGCGGGCTCCTTAGAGCCGGGAGCGGGGCCTGTGACAGACGGGCCGAGGAAGGGAGCGAGGCGGCGGCGCGCAGACGACGGGGAGGCGGCAGCGGCGACACCATGTCATCCCCCAGTCCGGGCAAGAGGCGGATGGACACGGACGTGGTCAAGCTGTATCCTTCGTGGAGGAGGCAGTCGGGCTGTGTGTGGGGTTGGCGTGGGGGCCCTGGACGCCCCCCGCCCCGGCACCCGAGCAAGGGCCCCAGGGAGCTCGGGGCCACTGTCCGGGCTCTCCGCCTGGCGACGGAGGCTCCAGGGCACCTCCCAGGGGCCGAGGGCCTTCCCAGCTTCCCTTTATATGCAGCACCCCGAAATATGCGTTGCTCCTCGCTCTTGCTGCTCCCATGGAGCCCGTGACTTTTCCTCCGCGACGTTTGGACTCCCAAGACGGCTTCTTTCTTTCTTTTTTTTTTTTTTGATAGGACTACTCGCCTCATTCTTCGCCACTGAGCCTGTCTTCAGGGTTTCTCTTTCCTGTTTGCTCTCTTGATTTAGGGACGCAGGGTACAAATTACTGATAGGGAATCCTTTCTTCCTTTCTTGAGAGATTCCCTCATTCCCTACACTCAAAATGCTTCTTGAACTGAGGTAACTCAAGCGTCCTCCTTTATCCCTAATTCCTTTCTATATTAGGAAGAGAGTAGTCTGCTCAGGGCCCTTCTTCTAATAAAAAGATGTGTGTTTCAAATCAGAGATTCCTGTTTAGCTTACTGGTCTTTGGAAGAACCTTCCTGGTTTTTTACTGACAAAGCCTAATCCACCCATGGTTGTGTGCGGTGAGGACCCCCAGGCCCTCTAGCAAGCCACTGACCATATTGTGGATCTGACAGCTGGGAGGAAGGAGAGAAAGAGGAGCTCCCGACTCCCCTATACTGTCCACCTCAGCAGAACCCTCTCTGAGGGTAAGCTTCTGGGGGACTTCTTGCTCTGATCTTGCCAAATGACACCCTTTATTTCCTGCCACCCCCACAACTTTATACACTCGAGGTTGCAGTGGGAAAGCTATAACTGATAAGAGCCCTTCAGGCAGTGGTTTTGGTTGGAGTCCAGACTGATTATTTCATGGCCAGCTGGAGAAATTCGCGAAGGTTCCCGAAACAAATCGAGGAATTTTTTTTTTTTTGGAGGGCTAATTTAGAGAGAGAAAAGCCCAGTGTTCTGAATAGCTAATCCCTAGGGAGAGGAGGGGGGGAAGGGAGTAGGGGGACGGTAGTGTGTGAAAGGCAGTGAAAAAGTCCTGTCTCCTGTTTCTTTCTGCCTCACCCCCATCCCCCCACCATTTTCCCCTGTTGCAGGGTTTTGTTTATATAACTCAAGTTGTTTGGCTAGATTTTTCAGGTGAATATATTTTTTTCCTTTTATTTGTTACTGTTTTTGATGGACTGTTTTACTTATTTGTAGACGTCGATTGTTATGATCAATTGCTTACAGAATTTGCTGGAGTTTTTAAAAAGTAGTTTTTGCATATGGTTTGAAAGTGGGGAATGGGGGAGGGAAGGTGCCTGAATGAGAGATTTTTTTTTTTTCATAATCTTTTCAGGAATACCAAGGTGTTTTTCTTCTTACTCAGCGAATACTTGGCTAGGAATTAGGGATAGTAGATAAACTTCTAAGTTTAGGGTTTGGAGTTTAGAATTTCTAGGGGGTAGTGGCAGGGATTAGAGGAGAGCAAGAATAAAGTATCGTGTACCAAATGTATATCTAGGCAAAAGTGAAATCAACTCTATGAGCTGTTTGTGGCTGTGATTGTTTTGTAAATGTGTGAAAGATATCAATAATGTTGACTTTTCATAAGGAAAATTTGTAACTATGACTATATTTTACACAAAGCAGTTTCAGGTTTTATTTTTGTTTAGAGACTAGGAAATAACGTGGTAGACTCTTGAGTTATTTTTATGTTGAATTGAGTTACTGTCACACCTAATGCAAATTTCTACCTAATGTGTAATTGGGATGGAGTGAAGGGAGAATTCCAGCTGTTTTTGATTGACGTCAGATCTTCCAATTATGTATATACATAGATTTCTAAAAGATCGAGGATAAAGAGTGAGGCCTAACTTGACCTGATGCCTTTTCCATACAGTGCCTTTTGTTCATTTAGTAGTTGTGGCATCTAGAATGATTACCGCATTTAGGAGTCGGGGGTGGGGGGTAGAGAGAGAGAGGAAAACAGACAAAGAACAGCAGGGTGTCTTTTTTTTCCCTCCCCCTAAGTGGCTTATTTCATAGCTTATTTTTAGTAGAAGATGAAGAAAGGGAAAGATCCATTGGCCTTCTGTTCTTTCCCTACCTTCCTTCTTGCTGACAAAAGAAAGCAGAGATGCTTTAAAATTGTAGATCTCTAAGATAGGAGGATAAGAGTTTCAGAATTTAAGACAGGTTATCTTTGTTTCATGTTTGTTATTTCCTGGTCAAATGTAGTTCAGCAGTTAAAAATTTTCAGATTTCCTTTTGTTTGTGTATATATTATGTTGAGATGAGAGATTTTTGTGGCCTCCTTTCTCTGGAATTCATATCAGTAGGCCCAAATGGGGCCCATAAATTTTAAGTGAGGTATATTTTGTAAGAAATTTAAGAGAAAATTCCCTAACCCACTACTAGAATGAGTACAGTTGTGTGAAAAGACCGAGGGTTGAAAATGAAAGATGGTGGAGAGGAAGTAGAAAGAAAGGTCTGAAGGAATGTACAGTACTTCTTGTCCCTCGTTGCCCCTGATGATTTCCGTGGTGTGGAGGCTGATAGTCGGTTTCATTGCAGTCTCTTGTTTCAGCCCATTTTTGGCTGTCTCCTGAGTATAATTATACCACCACGATTTACAGCTTGGCAGGGAACCTATATAGTAAAAAAGTAGCAGTGTGGGGGTAGGGAGAGAAGAGGATGTGCAACTAATTGGCCACTGCCTTCCACCACCTTGCTAGGTTCCTTCCAGCACTGTCTCTGGTTGTTGTTTGGAGTCAGTGATATTTCTTTTGTGACCGGTTGATAGGAGGAGAGCTGACTCCCAAGTTATGCAGGGAGTGAGTATTTTGCACTGATGCACTTAATAATCTGCTGGGCGATTATGTTTTGAAACTGTGACTCACTCATTGTTTCTCTTCTAAATCCTCTGTTGAGGGTTGTGCAAACCTCCCTAGGAGCCTAGAAACTGATTTACATGACTTTTGGGTGCTGTAGGAATGTGTCCCAATAAAAAAAAAAAAAAAAAAAAACCCAAAACAAGCAGAAATCCTGTGGAATAGTCTTGTATAGTGTGGCCATTTGTTTGCAAAGTCAGGTAAATGGTGATCCTGTGTCGTTCCTGGCCCAGCAACCTTTGAGGTTTCCTTCTCCAACTTGCTGATTATTGAGTTTGTCTCAGAACTGGGACTCTAGTGACTTTAAAGCGTGATTTGCCCTAAAGGAATATCGGTTTAAGTTCTTCCCAGTGGAGGAACAAACAGCTCAGATTACACGGGTTCCCTTGGTGGGGGTTGCTAGTCTCACACTGTTGCACAGCCCTGGTGATCCTTTTATCTGTGAACCAGTTGGCCCTGGAAGGCTAGAGCTGCTTGTTTTGGAAAAGCTAAGCAGGCAAAAGGCCGCAGGCACAGCTTCTTATTCATTGGCTGCTCTGTTACTACCCGGAAAAGGAGGAGGGGTGGAGCTACTAAACAGCTGATGGAGTGTGTGACAAGAGTGTGTTTACATACTAAAGAAGTAGGGGTTGGGGAGGCCTAGAGAATAACATTACCGGACTCAACAGTGTATTTTCAAGAGTAGAAAGGAAAACTTGACCTGTTGGGAGTACAGTAAATGGTGAAGGAAATTAAGGTTAAAGTAGAAAAAGGGATCTGTTAATAATGGGGACTTGGCATATACCATATTTGTTATTGTAAAATTTGGAAATTTATAATACCAAGAGTTTTCGAAAATTTTTAGAGGGAGGGAGCAAGTGCAAGAACAAGACAGGATATGCCATTTTAAGTGTATTTGACTGACTCATAAGCAGGGATTCAAAAGTATGGTTAAAATGTAAGCTTTCCTCTTGAAAGCTTCCACAGTGATAGAAAGGGGTAGTGTCTTCCATTCACTAACAGTATGAGTGAGTCTTACAAAATCTCTGGTGGCTGCTTTGCAGTTTCTGTTTGGTACTGAGAATTCAACCCAGAGCCTTCATGCTGAGCTACATCCCAGCCCTTTATTTTTTAAGGCAGAGTCTCACTGAGACGCCAGGATGCTGAGGCCGGGCTCAATCTTGGAACCCTTTTTGCCTTAGCCTCCCAGAGTGCTAAAATTACAGGCGTGTGTCACCATGCCTAGCCATGGTTTCTATAACATTCAATGTCTCAAATATTTGACCACCTTCTTTGGGAAGGCACAGTCTTAGGGGTCTAGTGGTGAATTCAGTGTCATGATAATTGTGGAATTAGACCAACAACAACAAACATAGGAGGTTTGAGACAGGATCTCCCCATGTGACCCAGGTTGGACTTGGAATAACTGAACAAATTTTTCTTTTTAATCAGAAAAGACATTCTGTGTTTATGTCCGATCAGTCTGTCCATGACCCTGCTTTTTGAGTAGCTTGTATTTGTGTTGAGAATTGACTTTTCAAGAAATGAAAGCTTAGAGACTTGGCATGTAGCTCAGTACTAAATTGCTTGCCAGTCATCCTCAAAGCCCTGGGTTTAGTTTCCAGTGCACACATGCATGCCCACATGCACATATATAAGAAAAAGGTTAAAAAGTGATGGGATGGGAATTTGTATTCCTTTTATTTAAAATAACAGATATTAGGTGTGCTGGCACACACATGTAATCCCAGGACTCCCTGCACATGGGAGGCTGAAGAATGAGGGGGATGCTGAGGCAGGAGGAAGATACCGAGACAGGAGGATTAGCAAGAGTTCAAGGCTAGTCTAGGCTAAATAGTTCAAGGCTAGCCTGAACTCCATAGTGAGACCATGTCTGGAAAACAAACTGGTGGTGCATGCCTGTAATCCCAGCATTTGGGAGGCTGAGACAAGATCACTGCAAATTCAAGGCCAGCCAGAACTACAAACTGTTACTGTCTCAAAAAACAAAACAACAACAAAATAACAAACCCAGAAAAACAAAATAGGTGTTTAAAAAATGGAAACAAAAACATTAAAATGTATAGACATTTGTCTTCCACTTTAGCCTTGGTATTTTGCTGTTTTTTCAGGGTTTTGCTAGGTAGTTCAGGTTGGTCTTGAACCCCTATGTAGCCTGGGCTGAGGCAGTCCTGTGTTTCTGGGATTATAGGCGTGTACCACCCAACTGGTATCTTGCAGTTAATCAGTGGTTATTCTATACCTGAGTTAGTAGGCTTTGTTACTCTTTAATTTGTTTTCAAAGTATAGACAATTCTGTAATCTTTTAACTAGCTCCAGTGTCTACTGGGAACCTGTAGTTTGCATTTTATTTTGTGTGGCCTTTCAGTGAGATGGTAAGATGAAAGTTAAAACAGTTTTATGATGTTCAAACTAAAAGTTAAAAGAACGGGCAACTTTCAGTGTTCCCAATTTGTCTTGTCTGTGTAAATTTTGGTGAAAAGTACACTGGTACTTATTTTGGTTAGATAAGAACCTAGATGAGCAAGCATTCACAGCTTCAGCACATCTGATTCCTGCAGTGCAGTTCTAATAAATTACAAGCCTAAAGATTCAGCTTTTAGGGGAAAACTATCTTTTGCAAATGTGACCCATAAATGTGTCTTTTCCTATTTGTGTACATTTGTTAAAAGAACCTACATTTGTTGGCTTGGCTTGGCTTGGCTTGGCTTGGCTTGGCCGGCCTGTCTGTCTGTCTGTCTGTCTGTCTGTCTTTCTTTCTTTCTTTCTTTCTTTCTTTCTTTCTTTCTTTCTTTCTTTCTTTCTCTTTTTTTTGTGGTACTGGGAATCAAACTCACATCTTCATGTGTGCCAGGCAGATGCTGTGCCACTGAGCTCTATCCCCAGACCAAGTTTCTATAGTGATACAGTTTTCCTAGCATCTAGACTGGTATGTGTATGTATTTATTTTTTAATTTAAATTTGGTATCTTGTTCAGTGTCAACATATTTGATGATTCTAAGAACCACTGGATTTTTTAGGTATATGTTATGTTTTGTATCTAGATGTCCCCCAATGTCTCATTTGGTCACAAGTGAGGCTTTTTCAGAGGTGGCTGAATTTAGAGTATATGATGCTAGGATTAAGGGTAGGTGATTACTAAATCAATCCACTGATTGTTTTTGCATTGCCTTAAACCTGGTAGTCTAGATAAAATATAAAAGGGGCAGAAACAAGCTCCTAAGGTCCCTTGCTTGCTTTGCTACCTTCTGCTCACCATAAACTGTTCCTCCTTTGTAATGCTTGTCTGCTACACCACCCTGTCTTGGAGCCAACAGTCTGTGGACTGAAACCTATACAAACTGTGAACCAAATAAACCTTTCTTTATCTTTGGGTGTAGGGTATTTTGTCTCAGTAAAGAGAAAAGTAACTACAAAAGCATGCATTGTAGATCTTATATTACAGTGCTTACGGTGTAATAGCTTTTTACCTTGGATGCACAGAGCGTATGTCTTAAAATTATTTAATGAAAAGACTTAGTTGGACTGTAAAAGTAATAAGGTAATTAAGAAAACTAGAGGTTGCAAAGAGGGAAAGAAAATAGTCATCCATAATCCTATCCTTTAAACAGTAGTTCTTAAACTTTAGTGACCTTAATTACTTCATGGGTTTGTTAATACAGAGCATTGTAGTCTATCACTAGAGTTTTCTGATTCAGTAGGTTTAGAGTGGGGTCAGAAAATTTGGCTCTTATGTGCCACCAGATCAGGTGTGTATTCGATTTTTTTGAAACAGGATCTCACTATGTTATTCAGGCTGGCCTTGAACTCACTAAGTAGCTGAGAATGCCCTTGAATTCCTGGTGATCCTCCAGCCTCAGTCTCCTGAATGGAGATTACAGGCATGACTAGCCGATTTGTCTTCTTTTCTTTTCTTTTCTTTTCTTTTCTTTCTTTTTTTTTTTTTTTTGAGACAGGGTTTCACTATGCAGTTCAGGCTGGCCTTGTACTCACTTTTTAACGCAGGGTGGCCTTGAACTCCCAGTAATCCTCCTGCCTCAACCTCATGAGTGGTGAGATTACAGGTATGTACCATCATACCTGGCTGTCATTTCTTTCTTTTCTTTTTCTTTTTTTCTTTTTTGGTACTGGGAATTGAACTCAGGACCTTGCCAGGCACATGCTATGTCCCTGATCTATATCCCTGGGCCCTGGTTGTCATTTCAAAGTCTGTCGAAGTAGGTGATGCTGGTGCTTTTGGTCCAGGTGCTAACCTTTTTAATGACTTTTTTTGTACTGGGAATTGTACTCAGGACCACAGTCTTGCCAGGCAAGTGCTGTGCTGCTGATGTATATATCTGGCCGCATTATTCCTTTTTTTTTTTTTTTTTTTGAGATAGGGTTTCACTATGCAATCCTTGCTGGCCTTGAACTTGCAGCAATCCTCCTGCCTCAGCCTCCTGAGTACTGAGATTACAGACATGGTTTATCATGCCTGGGTTTTGCTTTTTATATATATTTTATCTTTGTTATTATTTTTTATCCATCTTATTTTAAAGAGAAAGGACAAAAAAAAAGAAAAAACCTAAAGCAGAATCTCAAAATATGTCAGTCAAAATACATTGGGCATTGTCATCCCTAATGTTTAATATTTTTGCAACAGTTTTTTTGAGGGGGGTAGGTACTGGGGATCGAACTCATGACCTTGCACTTGCCAGGCAGGTGCTTATGCCGCTGAGCTAAATCCCCAGCCCCATTTGCAATGGTTTTTCCCACTTAAAAGTATTAGACATAGGGGCCGGAGTTTTAGCTCAGTGGCGTAAGTGCCTGGTTGGCAAGTGCAAGGTCATTAGTTTGATCCCCGGTACCAAAAAAAAAAAAAAACAAAAACAAAGTATTAGACATAATAAAATAGTTCATATAATATGCCATCCCATAGTTGTGCCATTTTTTTGGTCATTTTTTTTTTCTTTTTTATTATGGTCATTTTTCTTTGATAAAATTTTTTTTAAAAATTTAAAGCAAAAAAAATTCAAAACAAGATAATAGGCGAGTAACAGTGGTTAATACATTGTATATTGTCTTTGAATTAGTCATTCAGGACTGGGGATTTAGCTCAGTGGCATAAATGCCTGCCTGGCAAGTGCGAGGTTGTGAGTTCAATCCCCAGTACTAAAATAAATAAATATATATATATATAAAAATAAAATGAGTTAGTTATTTAGAGTATAAGATACAGGCGTTTAATTGTCCAAACAGTATTACCTTTCTTTTTTTTTTTTTTTTTTTTGTACTGTGGATCGAACTCATGACCTTGTGCTTGCCAGGTGGGTGCTTTTTTTTTATATAAACTATATCCTCAGCCCCAAAACTTTTCTTTTCAATGAACTAAGAGAAATTAGAAGTATATCTAAACTATCATATATGTATTTTTTTGAGGGGGTTGTTTTGCTTTTTCACTTTCTCCTTTCCCCCATCCTAGTTTCTCTCTTGAACAATTTCTTCCCTTTTCACAATATCTGTTGTATATTTTGGTCCTTATTTATTCTTTCAGCTTCTCACACTTAAGGAGACAATATGATATTTATACATGTGAGTCTGGTTTATCTCATATATGAGTGTGGTCTGGTGATTAAGATTGGAGTTAACATCTTTGGGTTGGGAATGTAGCTCAGTGGTGGAGCATTTGCCTAAGGTGTGAGTCCTTAGGTTCAATGTCCATCATCTCCTAAGCCAAAAAAACCCCCAAAAAACCATCTTTTTGCATAAAGTATTTTCTTTTAGTTATTTCTATTTTCTAGTAATGGGATTCTAGACCAAAGAGCATAGACACTTGAATTAAAGTATTTAATTAAAAATAAGGGTTCCATACTTAGTGGACTCTCATTTTGTTTTGTTGCTTTTTGGTTGATGCTGTTTTACATAGAAACAGGCAGCCTGGTATAGTGATTAAAGACGAGTTCTAGGGCTGGGGATGGATATAGCTCAGTGCCAGAGGACTTGCCCAGCATGTGTGAGGCTCTGACTTCAGTACCCCATGTACTTCTGCCTCCCCTAGTCTGATTTCTCTTTGTTTAAATGTTTTTGTTTTTGTGATAATGGTGAGCAAGTATGTTACATGCATGAGCACAGAGGTCTGATTGAAGAGGTACACAATTAAGTTTTGGTATATTGACTTTTTAAATTGAGATTTAAAGCCGGGCGTGGTGGTGCTTACCTGTAATCCTAGCACTCAGGGAGCAGCACTCGGGGAGGCTAACATAGGAGGATCACTGCAAGCTTGAGGCCAGCCTGGGCTACAGAGTGAGTCCAGACCAGCTTTAACTACATTGCAAGATCCTGTCTCAAAAAAAGCAAAACAACAACAAAAAATAAGTTTTGAGTTTTAATTGACCCAGTAAACTACATGAGTGCATGTGGTGCTGGGGATTGAACTCAGGGGCTATACACTGAGCCACAACCCCAACCCATTTTTAGTTTAGATAGTATCTTTCTGTTTGCACAGACTGGGCTTGAATTTGTGGTGTGCCTACTTTAGCCTCTCATAGTGCTGGGATTAGAGCTGTGCACCACCATGCCTGGCCATTGTAGGTTTTTTTTTTCTCTCCTTCAGGAGATACTGGAGATTGAACCCAGAACCTTTGCATTGAGCTACATCCTAAGCCCTTTGTTTTTTCTTTTCAGATGAGGGCTCACTTAAATTGTCCAGGTGGACTTGAACTTGGTATCCTCCTATCTCAGCCTCCCAGAGTTCTGGGATTACAGGCTTGTGCCACTGCCCACAACTGTGTATACTATACGTATTTAAAGTAGTAGGTTTGGTAAATTTTAATGTTACATTACATATCACCCATGAAGCCTGTCACCATAACCAAGATAGGGAACACATTTATCTTCTCCAAAAGTTTCTTGAGTCTCTTGTAAATCTTTCCTCTCTTAATCACTACGGGTTTGACTTTTGTCATCATAAATGATTGTGCATCTTCTAGAACACCATATAAATTGAATTGTATAATATGTACTCTGTGTGGATTCTTTAACTCATAATTTTTGAGATTCACCTATCTAGGTCATTCCTGTGTGTGTGTGTTATTGGGGATTAAACCCAGGATCTCACACATGCTACCACACCTGGCTCTGAACCCTTATAAAATTTTATTTTGAGACAGGATCTTGCTTGGTTGCCTAGGCTGTCCTCAACTTTTAATCTTCCTGCCTGAGTCTCCCAGGTAGCTAGGGTTGCAGGCTTACTAGCATGTGCCACTTTACCTGGCTTCTCATTTCTTTTTGTTGCTTAGTTGTATGCTGCTGTTTGGATATGTTGCAGTTTGTTTCTGAATTTTATCTCTTGATGCTTGGTAATATTTGAGTTATTTTCAGTTTGGATAAAACTGCTAGGAACTTTTGTATGGAATATACTTTCTTTTCTTTGGACTGAGATTATATGGCAGGAACATACTTAATTTTGTTTTTTTGGTACTGGAGATCAAACTCACAATCTCATGCTTGCTAGGCAGGTGCTCATGCTGCTGAGCTAATCCCCAGCCATACTTAACTTTTTGATTACAGCAAGCATTTTTTTTTTTTTTTTTAATATACTGGGGATTGAACTCACGACCTCACGCTTGCCAGATAGGCACTTATGCTGCTGAGCTAAGTCCCCAGCCACTCATACTTAACTTTTTAACAGGAAGCTTAAGTTTAGTGTTGAGTGATGCTAGATTGTATTTCATATACAAGTAAAACTGTGACATAAACTATTTTAATTGTGTATTTTTGAAATGTATTTTTTTGGTACCAGGGATTGAACTCACAACCTCATGCTTGTCAGGCAGGTACTTAGCTGCTGAGCTAAATCCCTGGCCCTTTGAAAAGTATTTTAAAAATTTCATTAGTTACCTGTGTGTTGTACATAATGATTGTATTCCTTGAGTGGAGTTGGGTATGTGTATATAATATATCTTAATTTGTTTTTGTCTTCTTTCCCTTTCCCTGCCCTCTCTGTACCTCCACCTCTCTCTCTGTTTTTTTTTTTTTTTTTCTTCAAGATAGTCTTGCTATGTAGCCCAGGTTGGATTAGAACTCATTGCAATCCTCCTGCCTCAGCCTCTCAAGTGCTGAAATTGCAGACATGCACCATCACACCTGGTCTTCCTTCCAGCTCTTGGTCCATTGTATTATAGAATTTGTCCACAGAATATTTATTTCAAGCCTTAATTCTGTCAAAGCTGGTTTTATAACTGCTCTTTTCCTCCATTCAAAATTGATTAAATTTTCATTGTGAAATATTTTGGTTTGTGACCCTTTGAAATGGGCACTTTAGAAATTTATTTTTGCATTCACTAACAAGACTGTACATTTAAGCACACTTTTTGTTGGTGATACTCATTTCTTTTTGTACAATATTTATGGGTTTTTTTGTATTTTATTTTATTTTATTATAAAGAGGGTATGTTTTCTTAGGAACACAACATTTCCTTAGTATCTCTAGTGAAGATTACAGCAATTTACAAATATTTGCATAGGACTGAAGTATTTTTACTTTTAATGTAGACCAAACTGGGGTGAAAGGAGCCAATAGCAACTAAGTGGCGTAACAAAACAGATTTTAAGAGTTAGCATATTAGCCAGGCATGGTGGCACATGCTTGCAGTCCCAGCACTCAGGAGGCTGAGGCAGGAGGATTGTTGCAAGTTCAAGACCAGCCTGGGCTACAAAGTGAGCTCAAGGCCAGTCTGAACTGCATAGTGAGACCCTGTCTTAAAAAGACCAAAAAAAAAAAAAAAAGTTAGCATATTTCAGCCAGATGTGAGGGTGCACACCTGTAATCCCAGCACTGAGGAAGCTGAATTTGAGATCATACTGAACTACATAGTGAGACCAAAAGGAGAGGGTTAATCCTAAATTTTTTTTTTTCAAGTGGTATTGGGGATTGAACTCAGGGCATTTTTACTGAGCTACATCCCCCAACCCTTTTATATTTTTTTGTTTTGAGATTGAATCTCTTTGAGTTGTCAAGGTTTATTTTGAATTTGTAATCCTCCTGCTTTAGACTCTCAGAGTCCTGGGATTACAGGTATGTCCTACCACATTTGGCTTGCTTTGTTTTTTTGAGTTAGGGTTTTGCTATGTAGCCCAGGCTGGCTTTGAACTCATGATCTTTCTGCCTTAGTCTCCTAAGTGCCAGGGCAACAGGTATGTGTGCCATTAAACCCAGAGTATCCTTTAGTGAAATTTTAAAAATTATTAAAATCATTATTAAAAATTTCTTTTATAGCTGGATGTGATGATGCATGCCTGTGACTAGTTCTTCCCCCAGGCAGGAGGATCATGAATATAAAGCCAATATAGGCAACCTAACTAGACCCTGTCTGGTTAAATAAAAAAGAGAGGGGTCAAGGATGTAGCTTAGCGATAGAGCACTCCTGAGTTTGCTCCCCAGGATCACAGAAACAGATAACTTACCAAAAAATGTGAATGAATTTATTATTATTTTTTGTACCAGGGCTCAAACTCAGGACCTTGTGCTTACCAGGCAGGTACTTTGAGCTGCTGAGCTATATCCCTGGCCCATGAGTGAAATTATTACAGAGCAGTTTTTTTTTTATTATGACAGTGTCTATTAGTCTACTAAATAACTCATAGAATGCAAAAATACTTTTACCCCCAGTACTAGGGATCAAATCCAGAGTTGCCCTACCACTGAATTACTTCTTTCGAGACAGGTTGTGGCTGAGTTAACCAGGTTGGCTTCAAACTTGCCAGCCTGCTGCTTCAGCAGGCTGTGGAGCTGGGATTACAGATGTGTGCCACTGTGTTTGGTGTTTTTGCTTTTATTTGAATTTATTTTACTTGAATTTATTCTCATGGCCAAAAGATTTTGTTTCTTCAGTTTCTTTGAGGTGTCTTTTTCTTCCGTGCAACCTCCTCTCTGATGTCAGATAATTTGTTCCTTTTCAGTGAAGATCATCTCAGTGTGGGTTCCCTCACCATGAATTGTGTGAGTATAGTGGCTCTCTGTACCTGTGTGTGTGGCAAAGATCCCCTTATTCGGCTTGGACACACCTACCAGCTACTGTACCATTGTAATGCCAAACTGGCACACATTCACTGGTTGGTTGGTTAGTTGCTTGGTTGCTTTCTTTTCGTACTGGGTATTGAACTCACTTCACACTGAATTGTAGTTCTTTCTTTTTTTTTTTTTTTTCTTTTGAGACAATGTCTTGCTAAGTTGCCTGGGCTGTGTTTGAGCTTTTTTTTTTTTTTTTTTTGGTTGGTTTGAGATAGGTTCTCACTGTATTTCAGGCTGGTCTTGAACTTGTGGTAACCCATCTGCTTCAGCCTCCCAGGTACTAGGATTATAGACATTGTTACCATACCTGGCCCATACTGATATGTATATATGTATGTATGTTTTTTTGAGACAGGATCTCATCGTGTAGTTCCAGCTGTTATTATACTCACTATGTAGCCTAGGCTGGCCTTGAATTTAAGGCAGTCTCCTATCTCACCTTCCTGATGGCCTGGACGCTTTCACATTGTTATTAAAG
This sequence comes from Hydrochoerus hydrochaeris, assembly GCA_004027455.1. Lineage (NCBI taxonomy): Eukaryota > Metazoa > Chordata > Mammalia > Rodentia > Hydrochaeridae > Hydrochoerus > Hydrochoerus hydrochaeris. Next base: position 30,018 of record PVLA01009231.1, read on the forward strand.
TGAGCACAAAGATTGGAGTCCATTATGTTTGTGATTTTGTTGGGTTTTCTGGATCTAGAGAATAGTTAAACCATTTTCTCAGGTTGTCTACAGGAAGAGGAAGAAGTATGTAGTATTTATATGTGTGTGGCTTAAAATAACATCTTATTACTGACAGCTTGAACTTTTAGTTTGACCAATAAGAAAAAAAAACAACTGGGCTTAAGCCTGTCTTAATTTTGAGTCAGTGACAGTATTTTCAGTGAATAGACAAGATTTCTATGGTTACACCCTGGTATGGTACCCTGGACATCATTAGATTGAAAACACAGAAATTAGTTCATGCTTTTGAGAGGCTATTGTTGCATTAGTGGTTCTCAGCTAGGTATCATGTTTGAGAGGAATTGTATTTCCATGGGCAAGTTCTGTGGTTTCTGTATTTCTTCTCTTTGCCTTACCAGATCCTTGAGGAAGGTAGCTGGCTGGTTGTTTGTAGGTTGGTTCTCATGGTTGTACTTGCAGGGCCTAGCAGAACTCTTAATCATCAAAGGCCCAGTACAAAACCTCATAAGCCATGCTCATGAGAGAGGAAAGATAATTTTTTCCTTTCCCTGCTTTGTAGGAATCTAGAGCAGTAGGTAGGTGGTTTGAATAGGTGCTACTGATGTGACCTGGCTGTGCAGAGAAGTCAGAGAGTGGTGAGACGCTCTTGTGAAGGGAGAGGCTTGCCACAGTCAGGATGTAAGCATGGCAATTGGATTTGTCCCTGTGTTCACCAAAGGGGCCTTCTCTGGGCATGAGCACTTGGAGGAGCCATAGTTAGTGGTTTAGAATAGTACTTACTTGGGAATCTGGTTGTTTTCTTTTGTTCAGTTTCCTGGTTTCTGACTTTAAATCCTTTTAGAGAGGCATTATGCATAAAAGTAGGAGATACTTTCTACATACCTAGTTATGTTCTTAATATACGTTATGTATTTTTAAAGTATTAGGCATTTTTTCCATGTGGCGTATTTTTATCACGTGTCCTTTTTAAAGTTTCTTGGATTATGGACTCTTAGTTGAGGTAGTATAAATAGAAAACTGGATACCAAGTGTGCCTGGTTCATGTTACCCTAGAAGTAATTAGGTAGCCACTCAACCTAGTGAAAAACAAATTTAATTTTGTTCAAATCATACAACCATGATGGGTTCTATTTTTTTTTTTTTTTTTTTACCTTTCAGCCAGTTGACTTCATATTGGATGGACAGTTTCTGAAAGGTTGACTATAATTTCAAAATTTATGGAAACAATTTTTTGGAGCATTTATCTACAGAAGATTGATTCAGTTGTGTCCATAAGAGATCAATGAATTGGGCATATTATTTTATGGTCTTTTTACAGACTGTGGATATTTAGTACTGTTTTGCTAATCTTTGAATCTAAGTCTGCAAATTAATAAATCTTCTTGGCAGCAGAGCTTGAAACTACATACCCTTTTTATTTTACTTCAAAGGAAAGAAATGGGTTGATTTCTTTTTCATTAACACCTGGTCATTTTCCTATGGCATTAGGTTCTCACAACTGTGAATTGATAAATGGTTATATCACTAATCCAACCTGCTATGACTTGGCCAGTTTGGATTTACTTATCTGCCTGTGTACTTATGGAGGTACTGAGAATTGAACCCAGGGCATTTGTGCTGAATTATATTCCTAGCCCTCATAATATTTGTTGAGACAGGGTCTTGGTAAATTGCTTAGGCTGGGCTGGAACTTGTTTTGTTTTGTTTTGTTTTGTTTTGGAGACAAGGTTTTGCTATGAAGTTTAGATTGGCCCTGAACTCACTATGTAGTCCCAGGCTGGCCTTGAACTGTATCCTGATCCTCCTGCCTCGGCCTCCCAAGTGCTGGGATTATAGGCATGTGCCACTTTTTCCAACTGGGTTGACACTTGTGATACCTTGTCTCAGGTTCCTAGAATGCTGGGAAGACAGGCATGTGCCATCATGCTCTGGTTCCTTATTTTATTTTGAAACAGTGTTGCTAAAATTGCCTAGGTTGGCCTCAAATTTACTGTTCTCCTGTCTCAGCTTCCTGAAGAGCTAAGATTACAGATACCCTGCCTCCTACAATATTGTTTTTAAGTATATTTGGTATACCAAAATGCAGAACACAGAATATGTTTGATGACAATTACAGGTGAGTTGAAAAAACAAGCACTGATCTTGGCAAAACAACTTGACTTTATTAGCACCTGCCACAGCATCATGTTTTGTTTTATTTTTGAGACAAAGTCTGCTAGTTCAGATTGGCCTTGAACTCACTGTATTTAGCCCAAGTGAGCCTGACTTGAGATCCTCTTGCCTCAGCCTCTCAAAGTGCTAGTACAGAGGTTTGCCAACTCTTGGTTTACAGTTTCATTTTGATAATGAAAAAATCTTTTTTGCTTCCCTGTTTATTGAAATTCTTAAACTTTTTTTTTTTTGAAACAAAGTTTCATTGTATAATCCAGGCTGACCTTGAACTCATTATGTGGCCCAGGCTGTCCTCAAACTCACAGTGATCCTCCTGCCTCAGCCTCCCTGGGATTACAGGCATGTGTCACCATGCCTGTACACGTCAGTAATTTTTTTTTTAACACAACAAAATGTTTCTTTTAATTTGTTTTATGGTTGAAAGGGGAAACAAACCTTTCATATTCTTTAGTTTCATTATCTGGCTTGGGGGCCATTTCTCCTGGCAGTAAGGAAAGGTAGCTTACTTGTTCTCTCCCTCTTCCCCTCTCTCTTTATTTTTTTATTTTTCATTTTTTTTCTCTTCCCCTCTTTATCTCCCTCTCTCTCTTTCCCTTTCCCCTTCTCCTCTTGCCTCCTCCATCCTTTCTTTCCTCTCTGTCTCCCTTTTTTTTTTTTTGGTACTGGGAATTGAATCCAAGGTCTTGCAGACAAATGCTTTACCATTGAACTATATCCCCAGCCCAGGAAAGGGAGCTCTTAAGTGTTACATACAGGGGGAGTTCAAGGCCAATATACAGTGTATAGTAAGACCTTGTCTAAAAAAAAATAAAGACTTGAGAAGTAGCTCAGGGATAGTGTTTGCCTACCACGTGCAAGGCACTGGGTTTGTTCCCCAATATCATGCACACACACAAAAAGGAAGGAAGGATGGAAGGCAGGAAAGAAAAAAACCTTGTGATTTCATTTTTATGTACTGTATATTTTGAAATTTATGTCTGCTTTCTGTTAGTATTTTAAACTTCTGTTTATTTGCTATGCTGGGAATTGAACCTAGGGCCTTATGCATGCCAAGCATGTGCTCTAGCATTGAGCTATATAGCCCTAGCCTTTTAGCCTTCTACTTTTTTTTTCTTTTTTTAATTTATTTAAAGAGAAAAAAACATGTAAAGGGTAGAGATAATACAGAATTAAAAAAAAAGATAAGAAATCACTAGTTGATAAATTACATATTGTCCTCTTAGAAATAGTTGTTCAAGTTACAAAATTAAAGCATACAAAGTAGATATTCAAACAGTGAGACTGTAAATGGCTACGCATGCATGAGTCTCTACGTGTATTTCTATCCTTTCTGTATTAGAGGGAAAAACAAAACCTAGCAAGACAAAACAAAACATATTCCTATAAAGATATGAAACCAAAAAGTCATATAAAACCACGGTACAAGGTGATCTACAATGATTACTTTGTTGTTTCTTATTAACTTCAATAGAATTGTCTGTATCATCAGGCATAATTGAATATAGCAGTATAATTGAACATAGCAATACATAACAATATTAGTAAAAATAAAACATTGTAGACAGTATAAAACTTCAAAGGCAGGTAATAATCAAACCAGAGTGCATATTCTAGCGAATCTTGTCATCTTAAGTGCAGTTGCCTATACTCTCAGACTTGATACTATCAATCATAACAGCTTTGAATAAAATCTATCAATGCAAAACAGTGATCTAACAGATTCGATTATGATCAGTTATGATAAAACAGTATAGATTATACAGAGCTTTAGATTAAGTTAATAGGAAATTAAGGATGATTACCATACTATGTCCTGTTGTTTTTGGGATAATAGTCTGTGCCCTCAAATCTAGTACAGGTAGAATGACCTGAACAGAATATAATATATCTAAGCAGAGTGGAGTGAGTAATGTGGGTTTTAAATCCTGGTACACTATTAACAATATAGTGTATCAAGGCCTTCTATGTTGGAGATTCTAGCCCTCCTCTGCCTCATTTCTGCTATGCTATTTTTCTGCCTTTGTTTGTCTACTTTTCTCCTTCATTCTACTGCTTGCCCCACTCATTGAGGCCTTTCTGCCACTGTTCCTAAAATCCTGGTATTTTTTTTTTCTCTCTCTAGAATGTCCTTCATTATTCTCTATAGGGTTGGTTTGGTGTTCACAAACTCCCCCAGTTCCTCTTTGTCATGGAAGCATCTTGTTTCTCCATTAATTTCTAGTGACAGTTTTGCAGGGTACATCAATCTGGGCTGGAGATTATTTTCTTTCAGGGCTTGGAATATTTCACTCCAAGCTCTTCTTGATCTGATGGTCTGTGTGGAGAAGTCAGCTGTGATCTTGATGGGCTTACCTTTATAGGTAATCTGTTTCTTTTCTCTGATGGCTTTTAATATTCTGTTTTCATATTGAATTTCTGGTATCTTGATTATTATATGTCTGGGTGTAGCTCTGTTTTGGTTGTAGGTGGCTGGACTTCACATAATCGAATGTCATTTTCTTTTCCCATGCTTGGGATGTTTTCTTTAATTATTTCTGTGAATAGCCTTTGTAATTCGCCTATATGTATTCCTGCTTCTTCATTCAAATTTCTTATTCTTAAATTGTAGATTCTCTTGTCATCTTCTAGCCTTTGTATTGCTACTGCCTGTTTCCTTGTTATTTTTAAGAGATCTTTCCTTTCATGATCACACATTGCAAACTGGTCTTCAAGTTTTGATAGTCTATCGTTAGTTTTTTTTAAGGCATTTTGCCAGCTTTCAATGTAGTTTTTAATTTCCTGGTAATCTCTTTGAATCTGCCTCATGTATTCTATATTTCCTTTATATTCTTTATCGAATGTTTCTCTCCTTTTTTTGTGTTCCTCCCTTCTTTCGTCTTTGTCTTCCTGAGAGATGCTTTCTGAGAGCATTTCTTTTGTTACTGTACTCCTATCTTGCTTTACCTGATTAATATTTCAGTTTTGAGCTCATCTACAAGGTCCCGAAGATATCTCCTAATGTCTATTGAAGCCATGCCTGCTGTTGCATGTTTGCTACCTCAGTCTCCCTTGTTTTTCCCTCTCCTGGATCAGGGCTCTCAGGTTTCTGGGCTGGGGGGCCTCCCCTTGCCTCTCTCTCCTGTCATGGTCCTGGCCTCCTCCACACAGGTTACAGTGGAGTTCCCATCCCCCTTCCCTGTTGGCCACGTTTCATCCGAAGCATGCTGGTGAGGTACCTCTGCCCTCTCCTACCTGCTCTTGTCACTCAAGTGTAAGCAAGAGCTGCGTATGCTGGCCCCTCCCCTCCAGGCCAGCCAAACTTCAGGGGCCTTCACCAGGTTAGTGAGTGCTAGGTGCAGGGAATCGATTTGGGACTGCTTATTGGGTCCCTGTCAGGGGCGTGACCCATTCCAAGCAAATCTAATGAATCTGCCTTGGGGAGGGAGCAACCAACTGAAGTCACTGTCACTCCCAGTTCAGGCTCCTTCTGCCTGATTCCTTCTTTGATTGTAGGACCCAAACAAGACTTTAAACTCACTGGCAGGAAAATTGTTTTAGATACACTTACAAACATACACGTGTACGTGCTCACTCTCTCTCTTTTTGGTATGAGACAACATCTTGCTAGACAATATTTAGGCTGGCCTTGAACTCATTGTATAGCCCAGTTGTTTTGTTTTGTTTTTTGTTCTTGAGACAAGGTGTCACTGGGTAGCCCGGGCTGGCCTTGAACTCAGGGATGACAGGGATGTACCACCATACCTGGCCCCACACATCTTTGGAGAGAAAATGTTCTTGGATCCTTCACAGTATTTTATGTTCAAGCTGAATTAAAAGCCAACACCTTTTTTCTTAAGAGTTTGAAAAGTATACTTGGTCTGTTGTACTTAGTATAGTTTGGCAATTAACAGGAAATATGAACTTGCTTAAGCTAAAAATACATAGTAGTTTATTGCTTTTGATATTTATCTTTTGAATGTAAAAACAGTAGGTGAATGAAGCCTTAAATTCACTTGAACTATGTCCATAAAGTCAGACATAGTGGAACTTGGCACCTGAATTATGTGTTGGTATTCCTTAGAGGTCTTCAGCTTTATTTGCTGCTGAAGAATTTGTCTTATTATAAATTAGTTTTTGGAGCCTGTGAGATTTAGAGGCTTAGGTGTGTGAGATTCAGAGGCTTCCAACTCTGTATTCTTCGAGTCTTCAAAGATGGTAGCCTCAAGGTCTCCATCACTTAGGTTCCTTCTGACCCTTCTAGGCAAGGTGGAGGGGAGTAGCCTTCTGTCCCTAAAGGAACTAATTCTTGGAATTAAGTTTTAACCCTTTTGCATCGTATAATTGAAAAAGTGGCTAATGAAATACTTTGTCTACTTGTGTTTATGTTCTTTTCAGCTGTGTTGAGGATTGAACCCCAGGCCTTGCTCTGTGCTAGGCAAACAGTCTACCACTGAGATATCCCTACCTGTTATTCTCCCTTTTTTTGGTGACCTTGTATATGTACTTAAAGCTGTTGAACTGGATTATCTTTGTTTTGTTTTGCTTTTTTGTTTTGAAAAAGGGTTTTGCCATTGGGTTCAGGTTGGCTTTGAACTCACTATGTAGTCCAGGTTGGCCTTGAACTCTGCAGCAATCCTCCTGTTTCAGCCTCCCCAGTGCTGAGATTACAGGTGAGTGCTGTGATTACAGGCCTGTGGCACCAGTGCCTGGTTGAACTAGATTAATTTAATTGATATACATGTTTTTCTGTTTAATGAGACACAGAATCTGTTTTATATAGTCAAAAATTAGTGTATGACTTTATGCTTTTAAAAATTAATTTACTGTCTTTTTGCAGTAGGGTTTGCTATAGAGTTCAGGCTGGCCTTGAACTGACGTTGTAGCCCAGTCTGACCTGGAACTCACTGCAGTCTGTCTGTCTTTTTTTTTTTTTTTTTCTGGGGATCAAACTCATGACTGTGCACTTGTAAGGCAGGCACTTATGCCACTGAGCTAAATCCCTGGCCCACAGCAATCCTTCTGCCTCAGCCTCCTGAGTGCTGAGATTACAGGCTTGCACCACCATGTCTGGTGATTTGTATGCTTTTAAATGGGGACCTATTACTCATTTGAATGAATGGGATAAAATGTAATGATTTTAGTCTGCTGGTTCTGGCTGCTTTATTTCTTGTCATTCTTAAGGTGTTTTGTTAGCTCTGATGTTCTGATGACATATTTAAAGTTAAATTTTAGTAGATCTTACACTCATGTAGATTTTAACATGTTTTTATACTTTGTAAAAAGCTAGGGCTGCAGATAATAGTACTACAGCACAGTGGTTGCTTTCTGAGTATAAGGGCTTTTAGAGTGGAAATTAATGATTATATTCTCCATAAACTGTATTATTTTGACTTTTAGTAGCAGTCAGAAACTGTAATGCTTGGCTTTACTGTGTCAGATTAGGAGAATAAGCTCTAGTAAATTTGTTTTTATTATTGGTAGAAAAAATAGAGGTCAGGGTTAAAATAAGTCTACTCATTATATATGATTAAAATAAGTTTTATGAGTTAGGCCATTTTTGTGAAAACTAGAATTAAAACATAACCTAATAATGTCTTAATCATATTTGTGAATATTAGATGATAAGGAAAAATTTAGTTTTGATATGTGTTTTAGAATATGTTTCCCATAAATTAGGTGGTGTATTGAATTGTATTTTTTGGTTTTTCTTTCTTTTTTTGAGACAGGGTCTTGCTGTGTAGTCCAGACTGCCTTTGAATTTGCAGTCCTTCTGCTTTAGCCTCCTGAGTGCTGGGACTACAGGTGTGTGCCACCACCCTGGACCTTAGTTGCATCTTTTTTTTTTTATACCAGGAATTGAACTCAGGGCCTTGCACTTGCCAGGCAGGCCTCTTGTGCCACTGAACTATCTTCCTAGCCCCTTAGTTGTATCTTTAGTGCTGTTTGAATGCTTGTCTATAGTGAGCAAGCTTTGGTTTTTGTTACGATAATTTTAATTTAGTCTTAAGATGGTTAAGCATATATAAAAAGTTGCTCTTTTAAAAGTTGGAATGGGAATGGATAAAAATGATGTGGTATTTTTATACAATGGTGTACTACTCAGCTATAAAGAATGATCACATTGAGATACTTATAAAGTAAGTGGATGCAATTTGAGACCATACTCATAAGTGAAATAAATCAAACTCATGTGAGTAAATACTGTATTGTCTCCCTAGTGTAAGAAATGGTAAGAGTACATAAGATACAAAATCCTCAATAAATACAGTGAAAGGGTAAGAATCTGCTCAAAGGGGGAAAAAATATCTCAGGGAAAAGGAGGAAAAAGAAAAAGGAAGGGAAAAGAAAAAATATATAAATTTGTATAAACACACAAGATAGCTAAGATGACTGTGCTACAAATTCTATAAGTTCGTAGAACAAAGCAGTTAATATTCATAGGATTGGAATAATTTTGCATGTTTGTGTCTGGTGACCTGAGGACTCTTGAAGATCACTATGTAAAATATCAGCCTTAGTTCTGTTCCTATCACTGTGTTTTGAAAGCCTATATCATCATTGTTTTGGGCTCTTTGCTACTGTTATTATCTTTTTTTGTTTATTTTTCTAATAATCTGTGTTTTGTTTTTCCCTCTAATGTAGAAAGGATAGGTACACATGTAGAGGCTTATATATACTTAGAACTTCTCCTAAACAATTTATGAGAATTGATTATATTATGTGTGAAATGAACAGCTACTTTGAAGAAAAACAGACATTATGGTATCCATTGCTGATTCTGTATTGTCATGCTGAAAGTAATGCTTCTATTCTTTGTTCAGAGTGGTTTTAGTCTGTTTTATATTGTTTAATTGTTTAATTTTAATAATATTGTTTAATTTCAACATACATGAAGGTATGGACAGCTATTTTGAAGAGAACAAGAGATATTATGGCAGCCATTGTTAATTTTCCTATTGTCTCTTTTTTTTTTTTTTTTTTTGATACCAGGGATTGAACTCATGACCTCACACTTGCTAGATTGGTGCTTAAGCTGTTGAGCTAAACCCCAGCCCCTATTGTCTGGTTTTGGAGGCCTGTAACACCTTCATTACTCGGTTCTGATCAGGTTTATACTATTTTGTTTTATATGAATTCATTGTGTGTGAAGATATAGACAACTATTGAGAAGAAAATAAGAGACATAATGGTAGCCCCTGTAGATCTCCTATTGTCTTGCTTTGAAATGTGTCACATTGTTTTGCTTCTGATCTGCTTTGTTCTTGTGTTTAGTTTTACCCTTTTTAAAATTTAAAAAAAAAAAAAAGTTAGCTCAGTGGCATAAGCACCTGCCTGGCAAGCATGAGGTCATGAATTCAATGCCTGGTACCAAAAAAAAAAAAAAAATTTTTTTTAAATAAAAGACTGGTGATACCTTGTTTTGAATGCCTACATTGTTACTGTTTTGGGCTTTTTGTTATATTAATTATTTGACTCCTTTTTATTTTTCTTTTACTTCGTTGTGTTTTATTTTGTTTTTCCCTCTAATACAGAAAGGATAGATGTACTGTATAGTCTTATATACACCTAGAACTTCACCTAAAGAGTTTACGAGAATTGATTTTAGTATGTGATCGTATGAACAGCTACATTGAAGAAAACAAGACATCACGGTAGCCTTTGCTGATTTCCTATCATTTTGTTTTGAAGTCTAATAATGATTTTATTCTTGGTTTTGATTGGCTTTAGTCCATTTTTAATTATTTGATTTCAATATGTGTGAAGATATGGACAGCTATTTTGAAGAAAACAAGAGACAATATGGTAGCCATTATTGATTTCCCATTGTATGGTTTTGAAGACCAGTAAGTCTCCCATTCTTTTGTTTTGATTGCTTTTATACTATTTTGTTTTGTATTAACTTACTGTGTGTGAAGGTATGGGCAACTATTTCAAAGAAAACAAGAGACACTATGGTAGCCACTGTTGATTTCCTATTGTCTTGTCTTGAAGTCCTGTGTTATTTTATTCTGATCTGTTGTTTTGTTTTGGCTTTTCTTGTTTTATTTTCTTTTTCTTTTTTTTTTTTTTTGGTACTGGTGATCAAACTTACCATCTTGCACTCGCCACACAGGCACTTATACCACTGAGCTAAATTCCCGGCCCTGTTTTATTCTTTTTAAAATCAAAAATCAAAAATAAGACTGATGATATAAGCAGCCCTTCTGATTTTCTACATTTTTTTCAGTAATATTTGATAGTTTTTTGCTCTTTTTAGATAAAGCATAGAAAAGTAGGTTAGTTCAGAGTTCCTGTACTTCAGCCAGTTTTGTTTACCTATTTTTTTATGACTGTGGTACATTTGTCAAAACTAAGAACCCAACATCAGCCTGTTACTGTAAACTCTGGCCTCTTCAGCTTTCACATGTCTTTTGATGCCACCTGTTTTCTGTTCTGGAATTAAACTCATGATACTACCTTGCTTTTAGTTGTTCTGTTTCCTTAGTCATCTTCAGTCTGCGATGGTGTCTCAGTCTTGTCTTACATGACCTTGACATATTTTGAAATACTTGTTAGATACTTTTAGCCCATTCGTTTTGTGTGTCCTCTCCTCCCCTCTCCTCCCTCTCCTTCCCCCTCTGTCCCCCCTCCCCTTTCCCCTCCTTCTTACAAGGAGGAGAAATGTGTTTTTCCTTATTCACAGTCTTGTCTTACATGACCTTGACATATTTTGAAAAACTGGTCAGATACTTTCTGTCCATTCCTTGTATTCCTTTTGTCTTCCCCTCCCCTCCCCCTCCTTCCAAGGAGGGAAGGTTTGTTTTTACTTTTTCAGGGTTTTCTGATTAACCCTCCCACCCCCGTCATGATTAGATCTCATAATAGCGAGGTGAAGATTTTGCCGAGCGCATTGTGGAATTTGGGGGAGGCTACCACATGAAGTAACTCTCGGCCTCATTTCAGTAGGTTCCCCATGTCCATTGGTGCTGTTGACCTTGAGAGGTTGCCAGTTTCTTCATTGTATATTTACAGTTTTCCCTTCTGAACTCTGCTCACTGGCAGCTCATCATTTAAGTCTAGTCCACATAACAAGGGACCAGTGGCAAGTCAGCTCCCCTCTTAGAGAAAGTAATTTTAAAATTAATTTTTGCTGATACATAGAAACAAATTGTGCAGATTAATGGGGAAAGATGTTTCACTACACTGTATAATGTCTCCACTGTAATGTTTAAATTAGGTTAAATATATCTGTCTCTTCAAACATCTATCATTTATGTAGAGTGAAAACATTCAAAATCCTTTCTTGTGGCTTTTTGAAATGTGTAGTACACTATTGTTATCTCTAGTCACTTTGCCATGCAGTAGCACAACCAGAATTCTCCTTTCCTAATTTAGTACCCATGAATCAAATTTTTCTCCTTTCTCCTCCTCCTAGATAAAGTGTGTGTGTGTGTGTGTGTGTGTGTGTGTGTTCGTCCGTCTGTCTGTCTCTGGGACAGGGTCTCAATAGTCCAGGGTCTCAATAGTCCAGGCTGGCTTGGAAGCAGTTCAGGCTGGCCTTATGCTTGCAGTATCCTGCCTCAGCTTCCCAAGTGCTGGATTACTCCATGTTCAAGTAGATAATTGGTTTTGACTTTTGATTATAACTTACTAGTAGATTACTTTTAGTTGTTAGTGGCTTTTATATAGAAGTTACATTTGATTGTGAATGAAGTGCAGATTGATACAGTTTTTTTGGAAAGGAAATGCAGTATAAATGAGAAAGGATGTGATTTAAGAGCACAATTTAGGGGAACAGCATGACCAATTTAATGTACACATTTGTTTGTGTTTAGATATGTAGTAGCACATGAAGATGGATACAGATTTAGAATGAGTCTCAGAGGTTGTTAATCTCCTCATAACTCAAAGATTTCTATAGTAATCTGGAATAGTTTTAGAACAGGCAGACTTGGGGGTGATATGGTGATAAGTGCTATTCTGTGTATCATATTTTTAGTTAGATAATCCTCTCTTTAGTAGAGAAGAATATATTCTTATCAGTTACTGATTCTAGTGAAAGCTCATTACTTTTGTCCACAGAACTTTATTCTCTTACAAGAGTGTACTTTTAGTTGGGCGGGCAGTGTACATATACCTGGCCTGTAATCCCAGCACTCAGGTGGCTGACAGTTGCTGTGAGTTTGAGACTAGCCTGTACTACAAAGTGAGACCCTGTCTCAAAAATTCCCCCCAAAAGTGTATTTTCCACTGTTTTGATCTTTTTTTAAACGCAGTTGTACATGTATTTTAAGTGAAAATGTTGATTTAAATGGTGACTGGTAGTTTTAACCAGAAGTTCAGTCATTATGTGTGAGATTGGCTAGGTAGAACTTCAATTAAAATTTTTTTTTCTTTTTATAGCTTACTCTTTCAATTTTTTTTTGTTTTACAGGAGATCGAACTCATGACCTCAGGTTTACCAGGCAGGTGCTTAAGCTGCTGAGCTAAATCCCTGGCCCGAAATAATCTTTTTGAGACAGAGTCTCTCCATGTAGTTCATCTTGCTAATGGCCTAGGACTTGTGGCAATTTTCCTGCCTCAGCCTCCAAAGGGCTGGGATTACAAGTATACAGCACCATACCTGGCCTGATTTTCTTATATGAGCAGAATCTTAAAGTAACTTGAGTGAAGTCATTTCTTTTTTCCTTTTTATTTTATGGAACTGGGGATTAAACCCAGGGCCTTGTGTTTCTTAGGCAAGCACTACCACTGAGCTGCATCCTTATTGCTTTTTATTTTGTTTTGACACAGGGTTTTGGTAGGTTGTCCAGGTGGACCTTGAATTTGCAATCCTCCTGCCTGTTTCCCAAGTAACTGAGTTTATAGTTACGTACCACCAGGCCTGGCGAGAGTCTCTTGTTTTCGAGAGCAGAGTATATTTTAGTAGGTGCTATTGGGTAAGTGAAGTTATTGGAAAGATAAGAATGAGATATTAAATTTAGTCAAACCTATTTGGTTTGCTTGCTAAAAAGCTAAGTCAAAGTCTCTCTTAGTCTCAGTCTCAGTCTCAGTCTCAGTGACTTTTGAGACAGGGTCTCACTTTGTAGATCAGGCTGCCCTTGAACTCACTTACATAGCCCAGGCTGACCTGGAATTTAAGGTAATCCTGCTGCCTCAACCTCCCAAGTGCTGGGATTACAAGCATGTACCACTATTCCTGGCCCAAAGTACTTACCTTTTTTTTGTCTTTTCGAGACAGGATTTCATTGTGCAGTTCAGGCCAGCCTTGCACTCACTTTGTAGCCTAGGCTGGCCTTGAACTCATAGTGATCCAAGTGTTGGGATTATAGGCATGCACCACCACACCTGGCTAGTACTTACCTCTTAAAGATTGGAAATTGAATTTATTTTCAGGGGTGAGAGTGGAATATTAATGATACTAGGATGGATATAGTGGCAATAAACTCTAATTTGATACAGTAAAGGACAATTAAGATTTTATTCACAACCGGGCATAAAAAATTATTATTCATTAGTACACTTATGTTTTTGTGTAGTCTGTTAAATCAGAAATATATATAACCAGCTGTTTATTGATTTAGAAGCTCTGGTGGTGCATTTTTTCACCTCTGGGTTTAAATAATACAGCACTTGGATGTCATGTAAGTGGTAAGTGTCAATTGTGTGAAATTCAAGGCCATCTTACTGGCTTGATGACTGGGAAAGCATTTAGCTGACTCTTTGGTGCTCTTCCTTCCTTTGCTCACCTTAAATTTGCATGCCGTTCTGAGCCGGTTTCGGTGAACAGAAGTAGAACTCTCAAAAGCTGTGCTAACTTTTAAAATAAAATCACTTTTCTATACATAAGAATACAGTTTTAAAATTAATATTTTTATTAGTACATGCTTGCAGTACATGATTACATTCATTGTGTGGAGTTGGTACATGTAGGTAACATCTGAATTCTTTTTACTTCCCCTCACCTCCCTCTCTTTATCACTTGGTGTCTTTACATTTGAAAAAGATCTATCTCCCTGTTTCCTGTTAGCTATCTTTTATTTTGCTTGTTAAATTATTTATACCTGGGTTTTTTTGTATAAGAGAAACCACATTTTCCTATTCTGTTCATCTGTTGATGGACATAATAGGCTGTAGATTTAGCTCTTTTGAGTTGTGCTGCTATAAACATAGGTATTTATGTATCACTGGAATATGTCCTTAATTCTTGGGAAGATACTGTACCTAGAAGGGAATAGCTGAGTCAAATGGAATTTGTATTTTAAATTTTTTTCCCAGTCAAATTTTATTGGTACACTTTAGATACATATAATGATCACATTCATTATAGAGAATTTGTAACTTTTTTCCTTCTTTTTTCCTCCATTCCCCTATCCTTAATTTTTAGTTTTTTAAAAGGATCCTCCATTTCCATAGTTTAGTTTTTTAAAAGGATCCTCTGATTTCCATAGAATTTTTACTAATTTATGTTCCCACTAACAATGTAAAAGAGTTCCTCTTCCTCCATAGCCTTGCCAGCATTTGCTATTATTTGATTTATTGATGATACCCATTCTTTCGGGACTAAGATAGAGTCTCAGTATTGTTTTTTCCATTTCTGTAGTAACCAGGAATGTCGAATATTCTCTCATGTATTTATTGGCCTGTGTACTTCTGAGAAGTATCTGTTTATCTCAATTTCTGGTTATTATTTTTTTGTCCTGGGAATCAATCTCAAGACCTTATGCTTGCCAGGCAGGTGCTGTGCCTCTGAGCTGAATCTTTGGCCCTACCCATTTTTTTGATTGAGTTTTTCACTGGGGGAATGTAATTTTTTGGATTTCTTTATGTATCCTATTAGTTTTCTGTTTGAGGGATAGCTGATAAAAAGATTTTTCCCCATTCTATAGGTTGTCTCTTTACTCCGTTGGTTGTTTCCTTTGGTGTGGGATGCCTTTTAATTTGATACCTTGTTTGTTTAGGCTTGATGTTATTTTGTGCAATTAGAATTCTGTTCAGAAAGTCCTTTCCTATGCCCCTGTTTTCAAGTTTTACCTATTGTATCTTCCAGCAGAGTGTTTTAATACCTTGGTCTTTGATCCATTTTTTGTTTTGTTTTTTGGAACAAGATTGTGCATTGTAGTGCAAGTTGGCATTGCGCTGTCTGTGTAGTCCAGGCTGGTCTTGAATTCACTGCAGTCTTCCTGTCTCAGCCTCCGATTGTTGGGATTATAGACATGAACCAATCATGCCTGGCCTGTGGTCCATTTTGCTTTTATTTTAGTGAGAGATACAGGTCTAGATTAAGAGTACTGTTTTTATAGTATTAAAAAGCTTTTCTTTAAAAGGTTTTGGAATATAAAAATACCTTTTCCAGATCTACCATTGTACTTTTAAAAAAATCAAAAAATCTTAGTAGCAAGTAGGTAAGTTCTGTATTGGTGGTCCATTTTATATTTAATTCAGCCTGTATTTTCCCTTTATCTTAGTTGTATAATGTAATTTCATTAATTTATATTTCACATTCAATTTTGAGCATCCTTGCTCTGAGATGTTAAGGGTCACTTTTTGTGGATTGAAAAACCTGGCCATGTAGGTCTGTTGAAAGTGCTGAGATGATAGAGTATCTCTTAAGAATGCATCTGAGGCTGACCAGGACCTCTTACATTTTCATCCCTTAGAGCGCACAGTTAGCTCTGAATGTGTTGCAGGTGTTGAGGAAACACCTGTTAAATGAGACCTAGGAGAAATCACATACTGCAGAGTTGTCCTCAAGCCTTTGGGTCATTCTTAGACTGATGTTTGAAACTGAGCAGGAGGGGTGGTGGTGGTGCAAGCTTGTAATTCCAGCCTTCAGGAGGCAGAAGCAGGAGGGCTGCCACAAGTTCAAGGCTAGGCTGGGCTATATAGTTCAAGGCCACTCTGCATTACATAGTGAGACTATGTCTCACTCACCCCCTACCCCAAAAGAAAGATACAAAGTGGAAGTTACATTAGAGAGGGGCAAATCTTTTGCAGGTAGTATGGACAGTTCTCTGCAGTGCAGCTGCCATTTGCCTTTTCATGAACAGTGATCATCTTTCCATGTGTAACATCTGCATTTGTGTTCCACAGTGGTCCAGTACTCATATTACTAAGTGCCACTTTCAAATGGTTTCTAAGATTGATTGCCAGTTTCTAATTTGTATGCATGTCCTGAGGATGGAACCTGCAGCTATGTGCCTGCCAAGTGTGCATTCTACCTGGAGCTGCATTTTTAGCCCATGAGCATAGCTTTCCCTACTTTGTATGTGTGTACATGCATGGTGTATCTGGTCGTTTGAAAGATGCAAATTAAAACAACACTGAGATTCCACCTCATCCCAGAAAGAATGTCTGCTATCAAGAACTCAACCGATAACAAATGCTGGAGGCGCTGTTGGTAAAAAAGGAACCTGGCTCCACTGTTGGTGGGAGTGTAGACTAGTGCAGGAACTGTGGAAATTCCTCAAAAAACTGGTACTAGAGGTCCCATTTAACCCAGCTATTCCCCTTCTGGGTGTTTTCCCAAAAGAATTAAAAACATCATACCACAGTGATATATACTACAGGTATATATCATACCACAGTGAAACCCATGTTTATAGCAGCAAAATTTGTAATAGCTAGATCTTGAAAACAATCTGAATGCCCATTGACTTGAGGATTGTGTGCATGGTGTGTGTTTAGACAACAGAATTTTGTTCTTGGTAAATAATCAGTTAAAGGTTCTAATGCAGATTTGCCAACCTACGTGTTGCCTGTAGTCCTCTGAGGGTCCCCAAGACTTTTCAGGAGACTATGAGGTGGGAACTTGTTTCACAGTAACTGTACACCATTTTTGCCCTTTTTGCTGTGTTGACATTTATGCTCTCAGTGCAAAACCAATCATGTTTAAATTCTGAATGCCTTACTCTGAATGCCTTGGTGCACAAGGCCATGTTAGTAGTTGCTGTATTCTTTCCTACCACATATTTAATTTTAAAAAGTCAGTTTCATGGGAGCCTGTCTTTAATAAGGGTTAAAAGACAATGAACTTACACATTTTGAGCCTTGGGTGTATGTATTTACTGTTGTGTGCCATGAAATGGGATGCATCTTTGCTGCACACTGAAACTGTAGTTGTGGTTTTCAAAAAATTGACCTCATGCCCTTTGCACTGAATCCACATACCCACCTGTTTTTAATTTGGTAGTTTTATTTACTTACTTGTATTGAGACAAGGTCTCACTGAGTAGTAATGCAGCCTAGCTTTGATATCGCAGTGCTTTTCTTCTTTCAGCCTTGCACTGGGGGGCTGTAACCACCACATCCAGTCTATTTTTTATTTTGAGACAGGGTCTCACTAAGTCAGTAAATTGCTCAAACTAGGTTTGAACTTGAGATCCTCCTGCCTCAGCCTCCCAAAATGCTGAGACTATAGGCATTTGTCACTTTGCCAGGCTTGAAAATGACATTTGGCATGCCTGTAATCCCAGCACTCGGGAGACTGAGGAAGGAGGATCGTTGTGAGTTCAAGATCTGCCTGGGCTACACAGCCCAAGGCCAGCCTGAACTGCACAACAAGACCCTACTCAAAAGACAGAAAAAGAAAATCACATTTGTATTTGTGACTATGGTTATCAAAACATGTATTTTTGGTGGACATTTTCTCAAAAAATAAATTAACCTGTCACTTCAAGAAAAACTTGACAGTGATAGTATGTGCTTTCAGTGATAAAATTTGAACTTTAACGAAAAATTAGGATTTTGGACAACTTGTGTCTTGTCGCCACGTACATGCCAGTTTTGTAATACTTAACAGACACTTATGATATGTTTTTTTGATTTTGTACAATGAAATATGTCAGTGTTGGGAAGATATATGTAAGTCAGTGAATCATTATTTTCCAAGTGGCCAGTGCATGATAGGTTATAATACTTGGACTTGTGCAAAATACAAGATAGAACACTGAACTTAGCAAATTTTGGCATGATGGCAACAAAGTATGTTCAGAATTGTTTGAAAAGTCTATCGAAGTACTCTTTTAACTATGTTCAAAACATTTCACCGGATTGAATATAAAAACATGAGAATCCAGCTTTTTTTCATTAGCTGTATATTGAAGAGATCTGAAGAATGATAGGGGATAAAAATGCCACTTATTAATTTATTGTTTTTCTTGTTGGTATTGAGAATTGAATGCAGGACCTTGTGTCTGCTAGGAAAGCACTCCCACCACAAAACTATATCCCCAGTCTTTTTTCTTTTTTGAGACAGGATCTCACTAGGTTGCCCACCCTAGCCTTGAATTTAACCTCTGCCTCCTGAGTACCTGGGATCATAGACATGCACTTGGCACTGAATTGTTTTTGTTTTGGAAATGATTGTTTTTGATAAAAATGACTTAAGTTGGCTAGGGTTATAACTCAGTGGAATAGTGCCCATCTAGCAAGTGAAAGAAAGGTCGTGAGTTCAATTCCTGGTACAAAAAAAACTTATGTTCAGAAGTGTAAGCTTTGCTATTACTTTGTGTGTGCACATATGTGATAAATGGGATATTGCTCCTACTAGGTAAGCACTCTTCCACTGAAGTAGGCCTTGGTATTACTTTTTAGTAGATTAATATTTTAATTGATAAAGTGGTAAATATTGACAAGTTCAACCTAAGTATATAAAGCTTTTTTAAGATCCTGAGTTTTAGTGATCATGTACAGGCTAGTGAGACTAGAAGTTTGACAGACTAGAGTTGTCAGGTGGTGGTAAAGTCTGTGACTTGCTTTAATTGTACTCATCATAATGTCTAGACTATTACAAGATTCTTTAATAAAATATTTGAATTAGATTGAATTGTATAGTAAATGATGAAAATACACATTGAGCCTAGAAGGAAACTTGGTGATGTTATATGAAAGATGACAAGCTTTTTTTTTTTTTTTTTTTTTTTGGTCTTTTTGAGACTATGCAGTTCAGGCTGGCCTTGAGCTTACTTTGTAGCTCTGGCTGGTTTCAAATTTGGCAACACTCCTCCTGACGCAGCCTCCCAAGTGCTGGGATTATAGGCATGAACCACCATGTCCAGGGAGAGGGATACTTTAAATTCTGAGTAATATTGCAGAACCAAATCTTATGTTGGTAGTAATTCACCGGTTAAAACACAGTAGTAGGCTGTATTACAGATCTTTTTCGTTTAGTTGCCATGTTTGTTTGAGACAGTCTTGCTGTGTAGGTCGGGCTGGCCTCGAACTCATGCCAATCTTCTTGCCTCAGCCTCTCAAGTGCTAGGATTACAGGTGTATGCCACCATGCCCAGCAGTTGCCACATTTTTATGGGTAAAACCAAACTTATGGAAGCAGGGAACGGTACCTGCAGTAGCATGTAACTGTAATCTCAACTACTTGAAAGGTGGAAGCAGGAGGATCACAAGATTGAGGCCAATGTGGGCAATTTAAACTATCAAAAAAAAAAGCCCCCCAAACAAACAAACAAAAAAAATGGGCTTGCAGTTCAGTGGCAGACTCGCTTAGCATCAGTAAGGCTCAGTTGCCTTACTGGGTTCTATGTTCAATCACCAGCACTGGGGGGAAAAAAGAAAAGATAAGTCAGATTGAATTGTATAATGCTGGTGATATTAAATTACCTGCTGAACAAATAACTGAGTAGAAAATTTTCTTTCCAGTTCACCATGAGAAATCCCAGACACATAAATATGGAAAAAATAGTATAAATGAATACTTATATCCCTTCTCACTATGTAGACTCAATGTTTTTGTTATATTTGCCTTATGTATATCTTCAGTTGAACCATTTGAGTAAGTTGCAAATACCATGACATTTGAACCTAATTACTTTAAAGTGCATCTCCAAGAGTAAGGACTTTTCCTATATAACTGCAGTACCTACCATTATCACACTAACAGATAGTAACAGTAAATCCATTTATGTCATGAAACATTCCTAAAGGAAATATCCAAATGGTGATATTTTTAGTGTAGCCATTTTCACAGGAAGAAACACATTCTTACTCCTTAAACAATCTAGCATGAGGCTAAAAAGAAAAAGTGCAAAAGATTGCTTTGAAATCCTTGGTATCCTAGTGGGAAAAATAGTTTTCATACATTCTTATAATGTGTAGTCAGCTTTTACATTACAGTTTAAGGTTGTAATTGTAGTTGCATTTTTTTAATTAGCAATTTCTGTGGGATGTGCTTGAAGTGGACCTATACTGAGCTGATTCATTTTTAAAGCAGAGTAACCAAAGGGAGCCCAGGTGGGTATTTGTTATAGCTAAGTTTATTTTACTCCAACTACAAAGATAGGATAAATTATAGTAAAATTAAATTGTATTTGGAATAGTTTGATTGAATTAACTGAGTGTTGAGAAAAGAATCCTTTTGCTTTGAACCCATATTAAAATCTTAATGGTGCTAGGCTTGGTGGCTAATCCCACCTTTAATCCCAGCATTTGGGAGGCTGAGGCAAGAGGATCTCACCATGAGTTTGAAGCCAGCCTGAGTCACATATAGAGATCAAAGGTAGCCTGAACTATGTAGCAACACCATGACTCAAAAAAGTGAAACAAAATTTTATGAAATAGATTAGTCATTTTTTCTGCCTATTAAAAATTTGGAATGGTGAGTAAAATTGGAACCTTAAGATTAAAGACCAGAGACAGTCTTTAATAGAAAAATGCTACTTGCTATAGAGGGTTATCATTACTAATTAGGTGAAATTGTGATGCCTGGTGGTCAGCACAGTATCTGATACATCAGCACTTCAAGATTGGCTTTAAAACAAAAAACAAATAAAAGAAACTGTGGAATATATGTTGATTTGGAGCTATTAATGCCACACAGTCTTTTACCATACTGGGGACCGAACCTGGGCCTTGCACATGCACACTAAGCAATATCCCTAGCCTTTATTATTATTATTATTTTTTGTTTTGTTTTGTTTGGTACCAGGGATCAAACTTGCAACCTCATGCTTGCCAGGCAGGTGCTTATGCCGCTGAGTTAAATCCCTGGCCCCATTATTTGTTATTTTGAGACAGGATCACTTTTGAAATGGAGTCTCATTAAGTTACCAAGTTGCCCAGGCTGAGTTCAACCTTGTAATTCTGCTTCAGCTTTTCAAGAGTGCTGGAGTGATGTGTGCCACCAAACCTGGCTTGGAATTGATAGTCTTAATAGTGCATGTTTTCAACTTGACTAGAGAAGAAAAAAAATCACCCTTGAAATTGGTTGTACCAAATTTACAATGATGTGAACAACACATGAGACTGTTATGCTAATGCTTATCCACTTTCCAGTATTTACCCATCTGCTGGATATAAAATAGTACCCTAATGTTTTCTGTGTTCTAATCAAATGTATTTTAGTGTCTTTTCTGTGTCAGACCAGACCCTTTGCAAGGCAGTAAAGATGCCACTAAGCGGAGCAAGACAAGGCTTTTCTACTCTAGGAAACTTGCATTCTAGGAGAGATGGATTTTGTCTATCTATGAATGGCAAAGGGACCCAGAAGCAAGTGATGTTCACCTCACTTGAGGAAATGAAGGTGTTGAGAAAGATGACGCCTGACTTTTGTTTTGAAAGATGAGGCACAGGAGGTCTTTGCTTCTTGTTGACTTCTTCCTGTCTTCCCCTGCAGTCCGCCAATGGTGCCGACTCACAGGAGAGGGCTGGTGCCTGGCTCTTCTTCAGTCAGCCCACACATGGCGCCACCTTTTCTGTTTTATTCTCTTTAAAATAAAATCAGGTGCTCCAGGGTTTAGCTTAGTTGGCTAAAGGCCCACCGTGATAAAACCTGAGGTTGCGAGTTCAATCCCAGATGCAGCAAAAAAATAAAATTAAATTAAAAAAGATGAGTAGTCATTTTGGATTTGAAGCACATTGTAGAAAGAGGAAGTAAGTAAAGATGACTGTAAAACCGCGTCATTCAAGGTACTTGAGTGTTAGTGACTATGCAGAGCCCTGAAGGCTAAGCAAAGAGGCTGCAGAGACCCAGAGAGCTGCGGCTAAAACTCTTAAGTGACCTATAAGTAGGAGAGCAAACACCCCCCCGCCCCGGGTCTAGAAATGGATTCTGGTATTTAAAATAATGGACAAACATGAAATTTCAATTTCAAACTTGTTGGCATAGCTGCTATTTATTATTGTTTTTGTGAAACAGGTAGATAGAAATTATTTTTCCTTTGAATTGGAGTTGGAAGTTTGCTATCTCAGTGAGAAGATGAATGAACTGTGGCCTTGTACACAATACATTTGCACTCTCATCCATGTGTCTTAGTGTTAAGTGGGACAACATATGGTCTTCACAAATGTTTCCTCTTACCATGTAGGAATAAGTGTAGTTTTATAATAGGAGTGGTAATTTTAAGAATTTGTATTTTTGGACAATCTTTTGTGAAGATATTTTCAATCTTTGTCTTATTTTTGAAACATCACAGCAAATACAAATATAGACCTTCCTTTTAAGAATGCCTCTTAATCAGTTGTTTGTGTGAGTGTGTAGATGGTGATAGCAAATGTTCTTTGAATTTCTTGCTGCTTTTGGTGTCCTTGAGTTTCTGCTCTTCTCTTCTGCTCTCCTCTCTTCCTTCCCTTCCTTTTTTTTTTTTTTTTTAACCCAGGGCCTCTTGCCTGCTAAGTAAGCAGTGTACCACAGAAGTGCATCCCCACACAGAAGTTTTATTTTGAGGCAGTCTCACTAAGTTGCCTGGGCTGGCCTTGGACTTAGATCTTCCTACCTCAGTTTCCCAAGTAGCTGGATTATAGATGTATGCCACCACGCCCAGCTAGTCCTTTTTAGTAGGAGTGTTTGTGTTACTTCAAGGTATGAATGTTGAGGCCCATCAGCACTTAATTTAGTAGAAGCAATTTTAGGAGACCCAAGTTGGAAAGAGTTGGGGTTTAGAAATTTTCGTTGTTTTAAAAACAGTGAGTCTTAAATGTATAGCACAGAGTAGTAAGCATTTGTAAGCGTGCATGTTTGACATCAGCTCTTGGTAAAAAGTGTCACACTTGTGTTGGTTTTAAGAAATGTTTTTAAAGATTTGTTGATTGACATGCTGAGGCAACTGAGCATTACATTGTGTGTGTGTGTGTGTCTGTGTGTCTGTGTGTCTGTGTGTGTCTGTGTGTGTTACTGAGAATTGATTCCTTGGCCCCTAGCATGTTAGATAAGCAATCCACTACTGAACTATATAGCCCCACCTCTGGAGAATCCTAGACATGTAGATTAATTTTTCAATACCTTCCAGTTCAAGATTGTAATTGTCTTTTCTAGCTACTTGATACTTAGAAATTATATACTGTCCTCCATATCTTTATAAAAGAAAGGTTTTTATTAATTTCAGACTTAATCCAGGAAGAGCTTTCACTGAGAAAGACCATGTTTGGGAGTAAAAGAACTAGACAATAGCTTGTCTTGCCCAACATCCCTTTCTTAGCCCTTCTCAATCACCCCGCCCCTTGACATGGCCTTATTCTCTTCTATCACTTTTCCTCAACTCCATCTTGCACATACTTTTATATAAGTGCACATACATACAGTTTAACAGGAGAAGGAGCACAGGTGTTAATGTATGTTCTCAGGGTGAGGAATGAAGTTGTTTTATTTACTTTTGATTTAGTTCTTGTTAACACCTTGGCAGCGTAAGTTGGCTTGATCAATTGGATCAAGGTGACTGTTATAAAATAAACAAAATGAAACAGCACAATCTTGAATTTGTAGGCAGCATGTGAGACTAAGCAAATGTGACTTTTGCAGGTGGTTTGGCCATTAGCTGTGAGCCTGCTCAGAATGCATTTAGGCAAGTGGACAGGATGTTCTCAGTACTGTGTAACCTTGAAGCATTGCTTCTACTTCTATTTCCAGAAATGAAATCTAAAACAGAAAAGATGTTTTCCTTCCTCTTCACTTTAAGAACAAAAGTAAGACTTGTAAATCTGAACTAGTTGTTACAAAGTGCTAGAGTGAATGTCTTTAGTCCTGGATTTGGTTCTTTAATGCAGATTTTTAAAAAAAATTTAGTTAGACCTTAACTACAGATAAATTTTTTTTAGTGAGAAAATAACATGACTATTCACTTGTACATACTCTATTTCAAATAGCTCAGAAATTTAAAGTCTATAGAAACAGTCTTGATTTCTGTGATGAAAAAAATTGATGCTACACAACACATATACATAGAGCTGATGCTGAACTTGAGACTATTTTCCTGTTTTTTCTTTGCTATCCATTGAACTGAGTGTGTTGTTGAGTGTGTTAATAAGAGAGCATTTCTACGTTAAGCCAGTTATAAAGCCAAAAACTTTTCATTCAGGGTATTAGAGTCCTGGAATGAGTGTAATTATCCACCTATAAAAAACTGAAATCACTTGAAGAAAAATTAACAGGTATAGGAATATGAGCCATTTGAAAGTTTAAAATGCATCTGAAAGATCTTCTGAGAGTCATAGGGTTTTGTTTGTTTGTTTGTTGTTTTGATAGAGTCTCACCATGTTGTCCAGGCTGGCCTCAAATTCACTGTGTAGCCCAGATTGGCCTCAAACTCATGGTGATCCTCTTACCTCAGCCTTCTGAGTCTTGGGATTTAGGCATGCACCACTGTGCCTGGCTATGAATTTTTTTCTTGTCTTGCTTTTAATAATTAAACTTGAGAGGTAGGTATGTATGGTGGCGCATGCCTATAATCAACATTCAGGAGGATGGCAAGTTAGTTAAGTCAGCCTGGGCTGCCTAGAAACTATCAAAAAAAAGGAAAAAATAATTGAAATAGATCTGAAAAACATTTTAGGTGGATAGATTTAGGAGGCTGGTAAAGGCGAAAAAGATTGATCGGTTGATTGATGGAGTCTTAAGACAGGATCTCTTGTGTATCTCAGGCTTGCCTTAAGCTCACTATGTAGTCTGGGCTGGCCTTGAATTTGTGGTAATCCTCCTGCCTGAGTCTCCCAAGTGCTAGGATTATAGACATGTGCTATGTGCCCATCTTAAGAAGTTTTAATTACAGATTGTCTTTACATCTTCTTTGGTCTGTTTACATATCCTAATTAATGCTTGAAAGAATGACCTGTGGAATTCAACAGTTTAATGGCTTTTGAGATGGGAGTGGGTCTCAAAGGCAACTGTATGCTGGGACAGTGGGAGCATTTTTGCAAGACAAGCATAATTAGGGACTGCACTATGTCAGCAGGCCTGTTTGCTTGTGCTTTGGTCACACGTGGAGGCAGGCTGTTTTACAAAGTGTTGTTCTGCTAAATAGATGCCTTTCTGTCTCAGTGTTTCTTCTTGGTACTCTGAAAACTGTGCGTGTTGGGAGGGGGGAAGTAGGATGCTCTGTTTTAAAGGTGTTTTTGCCTGAAAGCTCCAGTTGCATTATTTACTATGTATTTTAAAGACTGAAGCAGCAAATGAAGCACCCTTCTCACCATTTAACAAGAGCCAAAGTAGTGGCTCTCATCTCTGAAAGTGTACTTTTAGCACTCCTTTAAAGCCATGTAAATTGCTCTCATAGCCTCAGGGAAAGATAGGGTTCCCCTAAAGACCAGGTTTAGAGGGGTTGGAAATTGTCATTTGGTATATGGTTTAAACTGATAAAATACTTCTTAAACTGCTTCCTCTGAGCCAGATAGTAATCACATTATTGATAGTAGTAACAACTGATGGAGTGCATACCATGCTGAGCACTGCTTTCTTTCTGTTTTTCTGTCTTTCTGCCTGTCCCTCTCCCCCCCCCCCTCTCTTTTTTTTTGTACTAGGGATTGAACTCATAACCTCATGTTTGCCAGGCAGGCGCTTATGCCATTGAGCTAAATCCCCAGCCCCTTTTTTGTCTTTTTGAGACAGGATCTCACCATGTAGTTCAAGCTGGCCTTGAACTCAGTTTGAAGGCCAGGCTAGTCTTGAACTGGTAACGATCCTCCTGCCTCAGCCTCCTGAGTGCTGGGATTACAAGCATGAGGTACTATGCCTGGCTTTTCCTTTTTTTCTTTCCCTTTCCTTCATTCTTCCATTTTTCCTTTTTGTTCCAGGAGTCAAATTCATAACCTTGCACTTGCCAGGCAGGCACTATGCCACTGAGCTATATCCCTGGCCCTGGCCCTGCTTTTTTTTTTTTTTTTTAATTAATTTATTTTTTTAGGCATGTTAGATGGTTTCCCCTAGAGACATAGGTACTATTTTCATTGCTTTACAGATGAGAAACCTGAGTGTTAGGACCCAGTCCTATGTCAATTAAATTGCAGAGCTGGACAATAAATTCAGGATGTTATATTCAAGAGCTTTGATGCTGAACAACTGGTTGGTCATTCCCCTGACTGGATGATAAGGAAAGTGCCCATATTTCATCCAAGGAGTGGGCTTAGAGAAAATAAATTACTGTCACAAGGCTCAAGTTGAAGCCAGAGTCAGTTTGAATTGAGAGTTTATTCTTTCTTCACTGTTACCATATGACCCATTAGAGTACAATACTATAAAATCTGATTTATAGAGATCTTTTTATATCTTGTGTGGGCTTCCATGCATTTAGGGAAAGGAGTTGCTTAAAAGTTGATTTGTGAGCTGGTGTTCTGCTCTCAGAGATGTCATGTACCTGGTGCTGATTCTGTAAGCCAGCCTGTTGGTGCAGTTGATGATTTTTATGGCAGCCTGGGTTCTAAGACTTGGACTGAGCTCCAGAGGAGAAAGAGGTGGGGATACAAGTTCTTGTTTTTAGATTCTGCTCTTAGTAGAGGTATTACTTTCTGTTGAGTAGGTGACTACATCTTATGGGGTTATAGTTAATTAATTGCAGAGCCTCTGAGGTCAGACCTCCGAGTTCTCCCACCCACTCCCTTGAGAAGTAACCCTTAACCTTTCAAAGTCTTAATTTACTCACTTGTACAGATGTCCTTGTGGGTTATTGTGGGACTTGCATGAGACAAACAGACATTAAATACTCAAGAGTGTCTTCTGGTCACTGGTTGGTGTGCAGGAGACTGTGGTGTCTAGTTTTCTTCTCTGGGTTTGTTTGTAAACAGGTTTTCACAGAGGTGAATGCTTTCTCAACTGGACTTCAACATAACACTCTAAAATGGATATTTGGGATTCCCTTTATTTTGTAATGACATGTTACTAAGTAAATTGTCATGTATATTAAATTTGTAACATTTTATGTAGGTTTTATTACCTTAGCTTTAATTGGAAACATACTTCATGTTTTGGAAGAAAATTATTTAACACATTCATGATGGGGCTGTAACTCATGTATCTCACTGCCAGGTGTTGAGCCATGATTGTCCCATTGGGTGACTTTTTATTAGTAAAGAGACAATAAAAGTGACTAGATCTGTTTTACCACCAGTGGTACAAGGCACCTGATAAGAGAGTCAGGCATGAAATGCGGCTAGTTTGAACTAGGAAAGCATATTCCAATAATAGACCCGTTACTATAATAGAATGAATGCTAGAATTTTTTGTACATTATCATGGTCAATTGGTGTTAGGCCCAAACAAACCAAATAATAGCTAGAAATCTTGATTGAGAGACACAAAGGTTTCTGTCTTATTCATAGGCATGTTTTACTTATTGAAACTAGTAAAACATTAGGTTCTTACAACTTATATTTTTCTTGATAACCCTCTCTGCTAATAAGATTATGTCCTTATTTTGAGTTTGAAGAAAATGTCAGGAAGTGCTTCATTTAGTACCATATTCATGCTAGACTTTCTACAGAAATAACACATGGTGTGCTGGTGAATAATGAGTAACTTAAATAAATCTCTGATTTGTAGCATTTGCTGTTTTCAGGGTTGTTAAATATTCCACTGTGGCTGGTTTCAGTGTACCAATGTGATGTCATTGAGCTTGAAGTTGGGAAATTTTATATATATATATATATAAATAAAATCAGCTGGCTTGAATTAACCTTAGCTATCAGATGTTCAGGATATGTTCAGGATTTTATGCTCACTGTCTTTGTCTGTCTGTCTGTCTGTCTGTGTCTGTCTGTCTGTCTGTCTCTCTCTTTCTTTTGATGCAGTCTTGCTTTATTGCCCAGACTGGCTTCCAATTTGTAATCCTCTTGCCTCAGCCCGAGTAGCTAGAAATATAGAGTATGCCATTTTGTCCAACACAAGCCTATATCTTAATAATAATTAGCTTTATTTTGTCCTTTTTTTAATAAGTTGATCTTGATGCAGTGTAATTTACATACAACAAAATTAAGCAATTTTGAGCATATACATTTAATGGCTTTTGACAAGTATATGCCCTACCTCAATCATGGTACCTATCATTGCTTCTATTTGTAGTTGCCAGATTAACATTTCTAAAATTTTACTTTATATTCATACACCTATGCATACAACCTTCACTGGTTATATACTGACCATAAAATAAAGTACAGAACTCTAGTGCTATGGATACAGCTCAGTGGTATAAGTGCCTGCCTGGCAAGTAAAAGGTCCTGAGTTCAATTTCCGGTACAAAAAACAAACGAACAAAAAAGCCTCTGTCACCTGGGCTGCTTAACATACCGCTGCTTTTCTGACCTAATCTACCTCAGTCTGCCCACATAAATCTCTTATGCCAATAAAATTGATCACCTGGGTCCAGTGCAGTGGCCTGTTCCTCTAATCCCAGCTATTTAGGATCAGAGGCCAAATTGGAGGCCAGCCTAGGCAATTTTAGTTAGACCTCATCTCAAAATCAAAATGACTGGGGATATAGCTCAATGGTAGAGTGCTTTGCTTGGCATGTGTAAGGCCCTGGTTTTAATCTGCAGTTCTTCAAAAACAAAACAAAAATCTGATCAGCTGGTTCCAGGGACAAGCCCTGCACTTGTTTTTTGGCTTGTCTGTACCTTTCCTGCAGTATTCCCAACACCTCCTGTTCTTTATTTTTTCTTAATGTTCTGGGTCACACTCACACTTAGTTTTAGCTTTTCATTAGAATGAGTACTTTTTTTCTTTTTTTTTTTTTTTTGGTACCGGAGATCGAACTCACAACCTCACACTTGCCAGGCAGATGTGTAGGTCACTGAGCTAAATCCCTGGTCCAGGATGAGTACTTTCTAATCTGACCACTCATACTGCTTACTTGTCACTAAATTTTTCAGTTTGTATTAAAATCTCAGGGTTCTATCCATATGATCTTTGCCAACAAAGTTGTAAGCTGTAGTAGGATAGGTAATGTTGTATAACTCAGATTTAGCACAACAAATAAATAGTTCTTGATGAAAGTAAACCATTAAGCAACTCTTCAAACTCTGAGTTACAGGCTCAGTGACCCTGAGAGACTCCTCCTGTGCTATACACATAGACCTCTCAAAGCCTAAAGATGGATCTGTCACATATTATAAATGTGTTGTGATGTTTCTCCAAACCAATGTTAGTCATTAAAATGAACACTGCAGATTTCTTCTCTGCCCTGAAAAGTCATCCAAAAGTGGTTAGCGTCATGGATTGTGGACTTTCGTGAGGATTAAACATTTAAAGTAAAGTAAGTTTTAAAAGAAAACTCTTGTATCTTTCAACCAGCTTTTTTGTATGTTTTGATGTACTGGTAAGAAGTCAGGAAAGGGGTTCTAGTTGGTTTCCTTCCTGTCCCAGGAAACCATAATATTCTGAAAACTTTTGCATGCGTGCTTGCGTGTGCGTGTGTGTGTGTGTGTGTGTGTGTGTCTCAGTAACTTTACACAAACTTTTTCATTTCGTCTTTTTTTTGATGGGGGTATCAGGAATTGAGCTCAGGACCTCATGCTTGCCAAGCAGGTGCTACACCACTGAACTAAATCCCTGGCCCTTTCTTTTCATTTTAAAATTTGTATTTTCACTGTGTATAGTCGTGCATGCCTCTAATTCCAGCACTCAGGAGGTTGAGGCAGGAGGATCACCATAAGAGGCTACCCTGGGCTACAAAGTGAGTTCAAAGCCAGTCTGAAGTGCATAGTGAAACCCTGTGTCAAAAAGACAAAACTAAAACCCAAAAACAAAACGAAAGCTTGTATTTTCTCTGTAAAAAACAAAACAAACACAACAACCTGGTAAGGTACTTACTGAAAACTGGCATTGGTAATCTAAAAATCCTTAATAAATTCTAGATACTTATCTCTATTTCTCAGCCTACTCTGCAGGTTCCTCTTTTTATCTTTTAATTCCCAGGTTTACGAAGGGTTCTTCAGTTATCTTTTGTTAGTTGACATACTTTGCTTGAGCAGTTTTATCTGGTATACCCACGCATTTGTTTCCAAACTTGAAATTCCATGTCTCTGGAGTCTTGGATGATCAAATGCCTACTGGAGATCTTCACTTTGCTGCTCTTCAGAAATCAGATGTAACATATACTAAGTGTGATATCTCTCTGTAAGATCTTTATCCCTTTATTACTCACTTGCCAAATACTATGACTGACTTGTCTCTCTGTTCTCTCCCTTTGTATATGTTTGGTCCTCAGACATTTTTCCGTAAGTCCTTTTCCCTCCCTGTGAGTTCAGGCTAACTTTGTCCTTTGTTATCCTTCTCGCTTGCCCCTCCTGGTATTTTAGAACATGAACTAAGAGCTAGTTTACGTCCCTGACCTTAGGTTAACCAAGCCCATAAATCTCTTATGGTGACTGGAAAGCCATTATAATTATTGGTGAGGACCACTGTATTCTTTTCCTGTGGGTGAACATAGCTAGGAATCTGTACGATAACTAGAAGGTTGTTAGGGAAGGAACCAGAACAGAAGCAATGAGATGAAGCGAGTGTATACTGGCCTCACATAATCTGACTGATGCTGTAATCTCACTGTGATCAGCAGACTCCTGTCTAAGCAGAGGCATCCCCTCCCCTCAATGACGTTAGTGGTCCTTGCCACCCTCTTTTAAAAAATTCTTCTGTGGTTGAGTTGACCTTTTCTATTATTTTACATGTACTAAATACATTCAATGTGACTGTACTTGAATCTTACTTTGTGACTTTTCTGTCAGATGGTTTATATTCTTCTCTTCTGAGTCGTTGTGTGCTGCTCTCCAGTTGAACACTGAGAAGCCAAATTATTTCACGTTTTAAGCCATCTTATTTCACTTGTTAAGAGAATACTTTCGCTGCCATGTAAGGGAAGGAAGCCAATTTCTCTTGGGTTTAGCTGGTATCACTACCTCCTAAAGCCTTTTTTTGTTTGCCCACTATTCTGAGTTAGGGATAGGAGTACCTTCACAAGGCCTCCCTGACACTTCTGAGTGATCCTTCTCACCCTTTTTTTTTTGGTGCGACAAGGTCTCACTGTGTAGTCTAGGCTGGTCTTGAACTCACTATGTATCCTAGGTTGGCCTGAACTCATGGTGGTCCTCTTGCCTCAGTCACCCGAGTGCTGGGATTACAGGTATGCACCACCATGGCCCACCTTTAATTGTTTTTTGTTGAGCACCCACTGTAGGCCAGGGATTGGGTTGAGTGTCAGAAAGAGAATACAGAAACTAGTCATTTCTTCCACTTGGAACTTGAATCTTGTTGGAGGTGAAAATAGAAATAGATAAATACTACTCATGGCTAGGGATGGTGGTACCATCTGTAATCCCAGGACTCAAGAAGCTAAAGCAGTAAGATTGCCCATTCTGTCTTTCATGCATCAGATTATTTGTGCATTACTGGGACTAAGGGAATCAGAAGACAGAACACCATTTAAGAACCATTTACTAACAGTGACCTTGGAAAGTGCTGCAGCCTGGCATTTTCTTAACCTTTTTGTGTTTGTGTGGAGGAGGGTATTGGAGTTTGAGATCAGTCTGGACTATATAGCAAGACCTTGTCTCAAAAACAAAAAAACCAAAAATTATTTTTATTTAAAAATTTGTATTTATTTATTTTTTTGCTTATGGCAAGACCTGCAAGGAGCAGACAGGCTGTGGTAGACTATAAGGATATATAAATATAGATGTAATTTTAAAAATTGGGATAGTGTATTTGAAATATGTACTTTAAGTGATCAGAATGATACAAGGAAGTGGCATTTAAGACGCACCATGAAGGGCAGGAAGACGTGAGCTATCTGTAGAAACAGGGAAGTCAGCCTAGTCAGAAGAAATAGCCTGCAGAGGCCCTGAAGGGAAAGATAGCTTGCTGTGTTTCAGGAAATGAAAGACGACCAGTGAGGCTGGGGAGGAAGAGAGGGGGAGAATGTGACATACTGTTTCAGTGATACTGTTGGCCTGGTGAATGAGATTAGTGATACAATGATTCACATAGGTTAAGATTTCTTTGGATCTAGTACTTGTAGGATTTGTGGGGGCTTTTTGTTTGTTTGCTAGTGGTTGGGGATCAAGCAGTCTGTTCCTGAGCTATATCCTCAGCCACTGAACTGGGATTCTAAACATTCATTTTACATATTTTTTCGGGAACATTAATACTCACAAATGATGATGAGAGGTCTAGAGTTCTATCTTGTGTGAAGTAAATCATAGAATTTATCACACTTCTTAGGGAGAGAGAAATGTCTCCTTTGTTTGAGTTTCTATCCCTAATGAATCTAGAATATAGCCATATTTTTGTATTACGTTGAGGATTTTTGCATAGTCTGATTGGCTGTTGTTAAACTGTTGGTCTGTTTTAGCACACAATTGTTTTAAGATAAGTATTACCAATTTAATACCACATATTCATCTGAAAACCAATTCAGGATAAGCACAACTTAGTTATTTCATGCATAAGTATAGTTTTGGATTTGTTGTTTCAGACTGTTTCAAGTCCTGTTAGTACAAGGATTCTCACCTTTCCAGCTTTCATGCCCATTCTTTCATGCATCAGATTATTTGTGCATTACTGGGACTAAGGGAATCAGAAGACAGAACACCATTTAAGAACCATTTACTAACAGTGATCTTGGAAAGTGCTGCAGCCTGGCATTTTCTTAACCTTTTTGTGTTTGTGTGGAGGAGGGTATTGGAGATAGAATCTAGGATCTTACCATGCTAGACAAGCACTGTACCATTGAGTTCTGTTACCCCTCCCTCCATTATTTTGGACAAAGTCTTATGGAGCCCAGGCTGACCTTGAACTCAGTGGCAGTTCTCTTGCCTCAGCCTCCCAAGGGCTGGGATTATAGGTGTGCACACAGTGCTTGATTTCTCCCCAACCATTTTTAAATTTTATTTTGAGAACAGTGTCTAGGCTAGTTTTGAACTTGGAATCCTCTTGCTTCAGTCTGCCAAGTGCAGGTTGAATCAGCATGCCTTACTTCATTTTTATGGTGGAAAAAATACATAAGGTGATTGAGAAGATTAAATGAAGTAGCCTATGTAAGATACATTGGTGAAGGCTTGGTAAATATTTGACATCTCTTAATGCTCAACTACCCTATAATGTAAATGTGATCATTTCCAATTTTGTCAGTGGGAAGGGAAAAGAGAAAGCAAGGCTTAGAGAATATCTTACTTGTTTTGGGCTGGTGCTTATCTAACTTCGATGTGTATGTGAACCAATGGGAGGTCTTGGTAGAATGAACATTCTGATTGAATTAGTCTGCAGCTAGTTTCTGGATTACTAACAAGGATCAATCTTCCACTTCACCTAAGGTAGACATATGAAATGACAGAACTGGGCTTCAAACTTAAGTTTGCTCTATTCCAGAGCCTTCACCCAATCCTATGGAATCTCCCTGCGCTCAACTAGTGGAACAGGGTTTTTATGGAGTGATCTATTTAATATTTTTTAGTCTAGTAAGAGTTTGAAGTTTTATTCATTTGTTCAGCATTTACATGGAACTTTTTGTGTTCTGACCCCTGCCCCCTTCAATACTGAAATCAAACCCAAGGCTTTGCCCATGCTAGGTAAATGCTGTACCACCAAGGTACATCCTCAGCCCTCAGTTAACCCTTGATCCCCATATTTAGAACTGATGCCAGAGCCTTTACATTGAGCAACATCCTCACCTGGTTTTTAAATTTAGTTTTTAGTTTTTATTTTGAGACAGGTTTTTGCTGAGTTGCTAAGGCTGGGCTTGAAATTGGGATCCTCCTGTCCTAGCCTTCTAGAGTGCTGGGATTAGAGGTGTGTACTGCTGAGCCTGGCTGGAGTAGCAATTTAAAGAGTTAAGAATAGGTGGATCAGCAGGGAATTTGGGCTGGATGCTGTTTTGGAACAAGTTACAGATTTATAACTTAACTACCTAAGTATATTAAAGATTAAAAATTACTTTGTGCTTAACACTTCTCAAGATAGAAGAGATGTAATTGTAGCTTTGTAGTTTAGAAACTAATGTTGGTGAGACTAATAAATGGGCCTTGTTTAAATCTGAGGATCCTGGTCATGAAGTAATAATGCTAATAGTGAACACTGACCCTTGCTGAACCCTGAGATACAGTTACTGCTGCTCCCTTTGTACACTGAAGATACCAAGACACAAAGAAGCCAAATGACCTGCCTAAGTAAATAATTACAGGTGAGATTTAAACTCATAAATTTATTCTCTGATCATTAGGATTTAGGACTTACATGTTGTAAGGTCTTGATTCTTGGGGGAAGAGTACTCTTTAGGGAAGGGAGCTCAGAAGCTGCATGACTTTGAGACTGAGTACCACATAAGTAGGTAGTTAGGTGTTATGAGTTGCTATCCTCTGTCATTCTTCAACATGTGATTATTTAGTACTTGATTTTACAGTCTGGATAATGCTGCATTCTGTTCCTTTTAAATTGGTGTTACTGGTTCCTTTTCAGCAGCAAAATGAATTCTTAATTGTCTTTGGGAGACTGCAGTCAGATATTTATCCTTGGGTGACTTCTGTTAACTAGCATATTTATGGATCAATCTCCTTTGCCATCCAGCCAGCGGATGTTGTTTATTGTTTGTTTGTTTTAATGACAGGTGGTCTTGCTGTGTTGTGTGGACTGGCCTTGAAATACTGGGTTCAGGCAATCTTCCTGCTTCAGTCTCCTGAGTAACTGGGACTGTAGGCTTGTGCTAATACACCAGTAAATATCTGAGTTTGTTTGTTTGTGACAGGGTCTCCATATGTAGTTCAGGCTGGCCAGGCTGGCCTTGAATTTACACTGATCATCTGGTGCCTCAACCTCCCAGTTGCTGGGATTACAGGCATGTGCCACCACCCCAGCAATGTTTTTGAAGGACACATGCAGTTCTCTTGTGAGAAAACTGATTTTGTTTGCTATAATAGGTAAAGTAGTTTGGACTAAGGAGCTATTTTAAAATACACTCTGAGAGATAAACTCACCTCACATCTTATTTGAGGCATAGTTTTAGAAATAGAAAAACTTTGCATTGTGTTGAGATGATACAGATAGGATACTTTTTGTCATTTTATAATATGCCTTGTCAAACTAAATTCTTATTTTTAGCTTTTTCTGCATAAATTTTGGAGACAACCTACTTCAACGCAATCTGATTGGCTGGTTATGTCTTTGAGAGTGTTAATGAGGGCTTGGGATTTAGCTCAGCGGCATAAGCGCCTGCCTTGCAAGTGTGGGGTCGTGAGTTCAATCCCCAGTACTGATAAAAAAAAAAAAAAAGAGAGTGTTAATGAAAGGTGCTTCATCTCTGTGATTTTGAACATGACTCCTGGCCACATGCAGGGTTGTATTAGAGAAAAAGGACAGTGAGTAGAGTAATGAAATGAATACCTGTTGCTTTCCCCTTAGGTGACCTCATCAGTACTGGAATTGCATTGGCGAACAGTTTGAAAAAGAGCACTGGGCAATTTAAGGTACACATGGCAATGAGGCGAGTGGGTAGTGTTTCAGGTGAACTTTGTTTTGCCTCAGAAGCTTAAATTACCAATGTTGGTGAAAGTGCGAGGAAACAGGTCTGCCATACGATGGTAGTTAGGAAGTAAATGGATGCAGATACCCTTTTTGGGGACACTTAGGCTCTGTCTACTAAAATTAGGTAACATCACTTTGGGTCTGAAGTTTTACTCCTAACCAGGCATGGGGTTGTGGCCTTTAATCCCAGTGACTTGGGTGAGGCAGGAGGCTTGCTAGTTTGAGCCCATCCTGGACAATTTAGGGAGACTCAAAAAGGACTCTGGGACACAGGTTAGTGGTAGCGCACCCTTGGATTTGACTCCAGCACTGCAAACAACCCCATTCCACTTGTAGAAATTGCAAACAGATGAAAAAGAATACCTGTATTCTGTGACATTGTGATGAGGTACAGTACCCACACAGCTGACAGCTATCTGCCGGTTCACTAATGCATGCTTATTTAAATTATGGTATGTCATTATTATGCAGGCATTAAAAAGAGGAGGCTTTAATCTTTATGTACTCATAAAAATATCCTCCATATATTGCACAGACAAAGGCATATGGGAAATGGTGCACAACTATGTGTGATGTGGTGCCATGAAGACATATATATATATATATATATTGTAAAATTGTAAAATTCCTTAGCAGTGGTAGTGTGGGGGACAGTGGGAGTACAGGAACTACAGGGTTAGGTGATAGGAAAGCTGCTTTAAACTCCACTTATTTTAAAATACAAGAAAAAAAAGGCCCCGAACTCAATCTTTAATTGCATTGGAAGACATTTTCCTGCATCTTTTAAAGGGGACCCTCTACTGTGCTCTGCCTCCTGATTTCAGTGTCAGTGTATCTCTGTCTGTAAAGGACCCTGTCACTTCTGCTTGTCCCCAGGATATAAAGATGAGAGAGGGAAACCCAATAGTTTTGTTATCTTTTCAGTGCCAAGCCTTCCTGCTTTCCTTCCATCCACATTTTCATGTGTCTGGGTTTATTTTCTCCCTTTTGTTAAAAACTTTGATTTTTTTGTGTGTGTTACTCAGTTTTTCAGGAAGCACTCATTGTGAGAAGTATGATTTTTAATTTCCTTTCTGTATCGCCTAGCAATCCAGCCTTTATTTTCTTAATATTTGTATATAGGTAATTCTGGAGCTTCTGTTTAATTTAAATTATTAGATTAGTGTCCATAGAACTTATCATTTCCATGTCTTATAATTGTACCCACAGCCTGCATCTTACTATGTGTTAATCATTTCTGCTGGTCTTCCTTCTAACAGGGCAAACCAGCTTCTCCCTGTTCTCCATCACCGGTTCCTTGTGTGAAGTGGTAAATAGATCTGACACACTTGAGGTTGTATCACGTTGCAACCCTTCACTTCACTGCTCAACTTTGCAGGGTTTTCTGCTTATTTTCTTTTGTCATTTAATTTTATTGTTTGTATGTATGTATGTATGTATGTATTTTGAGACAGGGTCTCACTGTATAGTTCAGGCTGGCCTTAAACTCACTATGTAATCCAGGTTCTCCTTGAACTTGCAGTGATTCTCATAGCTTAGCCTTCCAAGTGCTGGAATTACAGACATGCACCACCATGTATAATATTTTAGCAACTTAATATTTGATACTGACTATCTCTAATGAACATGGAGTAGTAACGGGAACTGCAGGTTTTGATCATTTATGTTCTGGAAAGGAACAGGAAGTTGATGAGGCCTTGTGATTAGAGCTTTAGGGCAGTGTTTTCTCACTTGTCTATAGTGGCAAGTTAGTTAACTTGTCTATACTAATTGTATGTGTGTATGTGCTGTCTTCCTTTTTCCTCTGGACTTGTGGGCTTTTATTTTTCAGTTTTAAAGATCTTGCTTTAAGAAATTTTCCTTGAGATTATTGAAGTCATGAAATTAAGATGGAACTTCTTTCTGATCCTAGAGACCCAACCTAGTAATTAACCAGGATAGGGAAGGAAAGGAAGAGGATCCACAGGGTTATGGGCTTGTCTCTTCCAGTAAATAGCTCCATCACTTCATGGTGTGTTAAATGGTCTATATGATGAAGGGGTTGGCAGCATATGTAAGATGTCTTTGTTCATTTTCTGTGATTCATTGTTCAAACTTTGGTAATCTTTATTTACTAAATGAGTACCAATGCTTGTATTTGTTTTTAACTACTGTTTTGCAGATGTAGTGTACTATATATATCACTGTGGAGGTAAATATTTTCTGAAGATTACTGCTTATTGTGAATGATTCACAGATATCTTAGAATGTTTCTGAATACTAAAAGGATTTTCGAACACTTAGCTTCATTCTATTTTCATTGACAGAATTTACATTGCAGTATATTCCTTAGGTGTTAGCGTAAAAAACCTTCCTATTCTTGTTCTTAAGGCTAGTGTGATTTACAGACTGCTGGTTATTAAAAAGGGGGAAAAGAAGTTAGGTTTTTACAGATTTTTCAAGACAGGCATGGTGTTGCATGCCACTAATCCCAGCACTTTTGGGAGGCTGAGGCAGGAAGATCGTCACAAGTTTAAGATCAACCTGGGCTACAAAGTGAGCTCAAGGCCAGCCTGAACTATGTAGTGAGAGGATTTTATAGAGACAAGAACATTGAAAATACAAATACCAAATATATTACATAAATATTCTGTCAAGCAGTATTAGATTTAATTTAGTTGATAAGACTGAGAAGCTGCTTCATGATGAGTTTTGTCCATTAGCACTATGGCTGGTACATCAGAGAAGCATGCAATTCTCAAGAAGTAGGATATTTTAAAATGGATATTTCCATAAGAGTTTTGCAGAGGGCTATTCAGCTATTTGCTGATTTCTGTAGCATTTATGGTGAAATCATGTTTATATATTGTCTGTGACATGGAAGTTTTCAAGCTTAGTTGCTATTGTCATCCTTATGGGTGGAATGTTTGTTTTTCTTCTCTTCTGTCTTCTTGCAGTTAGGTCAGTTGTACTTTGGAGCGACAGACTTCCCTCTTCTCTGCTGCACAGGTGGTTTTATGTACCTTTACACTAAAGAGTCACAAATCTGGATTTCTGGTAGTATCTCCCTTTCTTTTGGTAATTGCTATCTGACAGGTACCAGAGGCTGCATGACAGCCCTGGCAATGTGTCACCTGGAACATGTGCACAGTATAGCAGATGCAGAGCTCATTATTCTGTCCCCAGGTATAAATAATCAGATTTGTGTTGTCTGAGAAAGGTTTTTGTCATTGTTTTCTTTTTGCTGTACTAGGGATTGAACCCAGAGTGCTAAGCTACATCCCCAGTTCTTTTTATTTATTTTGAGAAAAGATCTCATTAAGTTGCCTAGGCTGGTCTTGAATTTGGAATCCTTCTGCCTCAATATCCTGAGTAGCAAGGTGGGCATGGTGGCACACTCCTGTAATCCCAGCACTTGGGAGGCTGAGGCAGGAGGATTGTTGGAAGTTTGAGACCAGTCTGGGCTACAAAGTGAGCCCAAGGCTAGCCTGAACTGCACAGTGAGACCCTGCCTCAAAAAGACAAAACAACAACAGCAACAAACAACCTGAATAGCTGGAAATACAGATTTGTATCACCACACTTTGCCTAAGACAGTAATTTTGTAAATCCTTGAGCAAGAAAAACAAGAACAAAAAAACCTGAAGTTTCAATGAAGTACCAGATGTCTTTTAGGGTCCTGTCACAAAAGTTTTTCTAAATACTTCTACTAGATCATTTGTTTAGATTTTCATTGTGAACTTGTTAATGTTTCGTGTCTTGAGATTCTTGCAGGTCTTTTGGGGGGGGAGGTCTTCTTGGATCTTTTCTGTATAGAGTTCAATTGTATTCTGAGTTTTCAAATTTTAAACCATAGGCCTGACTCTCTACCGCTTTTGGGGTTTTTGATAGTGGGAATCATATTGATAACCTTGTGCTTGTGAGGCAGGCACTGTGCTGCTGAGCTATAGACCCAGCCTGTCTACCTACTTCTTTGACAATGAGTATAACCTTTCCACAGAAGCAAGGTACAGTCAAATATGTACAACCTTTATTTCAACAGTATTTTACAAAGCCAGGTGTGGTGGCGCATGCTTGTATTTCCAGCATTTGGAAGACTGAGGCAGGAGGATTGCTGTGAGTTTTAGGTCAGCTTGAACTGCATATCAAGACCCTGTCTCAAAAAAAAATCAAAAATAAATAAATAAAATTTAAAAAAATAAAATATTGTAAAGGCAAATCTCACATTATCAATCTTTTGTTTTATATATATATATATGTGTGTG
This sequence comes from Hydrochoerus hydrochaeris, assembly GCA_004027455.1. Taxonomy (NCBI): domain Eukaryota; kingdom Metazoa; phylum Chordata; class Mammalia; order Rodentia; family Hydrochaeridae; genus Hydrochoerus; species Hydrochoerus hydrochaeris. The sequence continues at coordinate 70,158 of PVLA01009231.1, forward strand.
TGTGTGTGCATGTATATATGCATATGTGTATATATGTATATATTATGGCCCTCTTAAAATATGAATGCTTTATTAATAATACTGTTATCATACTTAAGACAACAGAGTATGGATCCAACCCAGAAACATGCACATGCGAGGCAAATGCTCTGCCACCTTAACTTGAGGTGATATGCCTTTTTTTTTTTTAAGTGATATACTTTTAATAAACCAATGATTTCTTTTGAATCCAGTTTTCTTTTGGTTGCCAAGATAACTAAATTGAGCAAAATAAGCTTTTCATTAACCTTTTATGAATTATTTAAGAGTGAAATACTGGGCCAGGGATATAACTCAGCAGCACAAGTGCCTGCCTGGCAACTGCAAGGTCCTGAGTTCAATTCTCAGTGCCCCCCCACCCAAGTGAAATACTGCTTAGCATATACTGCCAATTTGTGTACATGCATTTATACAGTACATTTGTGATCTTTCATTATAAGTTAAATGCGCTATTGTCATAAAATAGTTAATCAGTAAAGTATGATCCTGACATGGTGGGACACCTATAATCCCAACACACTTTGGAGGCCTAGGTGGGCAGCTGGCAAGTTCAAGGCCATTTTGGACACCTTAGTGACTTCGAGAGACCCTGTTTCAAATTAAAGGAGGCTGAAGATATAGCTCAATGCAAAGGTCCTGCGTTTGCTCCCAAGTGCCACAAAGAAAAAAAGTTTGTTTATTAAGACGCTATTCATTTTTTTTTCTTTTTGATACTGGGGATTAAACATGCTTGCCAGGCAGGTACTTATGCCACTGAGCTAAATCTCTGGTCCCAGCTATTCATATTTTATCAGTAGCCTCATGAGTTGTAAATAAAAAAAAAAAAATTTTTTTTTTTTTCTGGACTGGGGATCAAACTCATGACCTCATGCTTGCTAGGCAGGCACTTGTGCCACTGAACTAACTCCCCAGCCCTGAGTTGTAAATAATTTTGAGAGATGTGTACTTATTGAAAACATAAATCTTATTTATATTGTTCCCTATTTCCCTTTACTTTTCTATCCCTGTAACCTTGTCTGCAACTAGGTCATCTCTGACTTGGGATATATGTTTCTATGAATCTACTTTTCTTTTATTTATCTTTTTGAAACAAGGGTTTCACTGTGCAGTTCAGGCTGACTTTGGCTTGTCTTTTTTTTTTTTTTTTTTTGTACCAGGGTTGAACTCACAACCTCGCACTTGCCAGGCAGGTGCTTGTGCCACTGAGCTACATCCCCAGCCCCTTGAACTGTCTTTGTTGTCTAGTATGGCTTTAAATTTGCAAGGATCCTCCTGCCTCAGCCTCCTGAATGCTGGAATTACAGATGTGTGCCATTGTACCTGGCATAAATCTACTTTTTTTGGCGGGGGGAGGGAATGGAATTCATGACCTTGTGTTTGCCAGGCAGGTGCTCACTTCTAAACTATCAATAGACATTTTTTGCCAAGAATGTCAATTTTCTCTTGACAGTGTAACAGTTGCCTTTAAATATTAGGTTGTGTAATCATAATTCAAGGAAAATAAAGTAGTGGCTGGCAGGCATTTTAAAAGTGAAAGGACTTGGGTTCCTAGAATGTTAATCATTATTCTGCTGAAAATAATAATCCTTGATAGTGAAATGCTAAGTAGGAGTAAAACTAGTATTTTGTGAATAATGTAGCGATGAGTAAAATGTGATTTATGAGTTTAATAAAAACTTGCCAAGATAGCACCTGAAGAATTTTTATATTTCCAATCCTTGAAACTGTGAAGAAAAATGAACTTTTTAGTTTCTAGTAGTCTACCAAGCCTAACCAGTCCATCTCAGAAATAGATCATTATTATTATTGTTTTAAATAATTATTTTTGACATTTTTAACTGGCCTACTTATTGCACTAGACATTGTAGCTGAGGGAAGAAAGAAACTCATGCCCTCTGTCCTAAGTACTCATGGTAATAGCAGCCAAGTAAAAAAAAATTTTTTTAAATTGGTACCAGGGAACGAACTCATGACCATGTGCTTGCAAGGCAGGCGCTTATGCCAGTGAGCTAAATCCCCAGCCCAGCCAAGTAATTTTATATATTATTTGTGGCAAGTCATTCATTCAGTGGTGATGGAATGATTTATTTTAACGCAGTGTTTTTCTTTTGACTAAACCTGAGTTTTTCTTCTTTTTCAGTCTAATTTAGTGTGTGTACTATTTGAAGATGGCATATATTTAGTACAGCCTCTCATTTACCAACTTGGTAGAAGTTTTAAAAGTTTTAGCTTTTCATATACAATGGACTATATAAGAACTCTATGTTATGGTGTGGACTTAAAAGAGAAACTTTTTCTACTGTGACATGCCAGATTACTAGAGATCATAGGGAAGGAGGAAGTTTGATTTCTAATCTCATTTTAACATGATTTAAAAAAGGAGAATTATCTTTGTCAAGTAGGTTATAAGCATGGACTAAAACCATAGAATGAAAAAACAGATTTATTGCATCTTTCAGGTAAAAAGTAGGCAAGATCTTTAGCTCTGCGGAGATGACACCTGTACATCAGGATAACTTAACAGTGTTACATGATTAGGTTGAATAGTTGCTCAGCCTAGAGTAATTGCTCTAGGTCACAGCCCATCATGGCAAATTATTTCTGATACATAGAGAATACTGCTTCTATGACTTCTTTATAATTAGTTCTAAGACTTTTGTTATATTCATTTAATCCTTTGCCATCCTTTCCCCTATGACATTCTTTTGCTAACTTCTTGAGTTTATTTAGTTTTGCTTATTGGCTAGATTATCTTTACCTATTCTATGTTCAGCTGACTTCTGGATACTCTGAGTTGGATAGACAGACATATTGATCGACCTGTGGTTGGAGAGGGGGCACTAGGAGTTACTTGTAGTTGCCAAAATGTCATGAAATTCATTTAACCAGTTTCCTGTTGATAAAAATGTGAATTATTTGTGTTAAAACATTACAGTAAATATTTTTTATTTGCATATGTATCAGGAACCCCCTCCCACACACACAATGATGGTGGAACTCTGGGTCTTGACATTGAGCTAGATCCCCAACACTTAAAAAGAAAAAAATCTTTCTTTTTTTAAAATCTAGTTTTGAGTGAGGGTCATGCTAAGTTGTCCAGGATGGGCTCATGATCTTGTGAACTTGTGAGCTTGTGATCTTCCTATGAGGCTGGATGACTGCCTCAAGTTTTAGCCTAGCCTGGACTACAAAGTTCAAGGCTAGCCTATACTACAAAGTGAGACCCTATCTCAAAACACCAACAAAACAAAATACAAATGAGTAGCTTACACAAAAAGTGTGCAAATTAGTTTTATAACTTGGTGATAAGGAACAATACAACACCTCAGAAGTTCCCTTCATACCTCTTTCTAAATATTAACACAGTCACCACTAGAATAACCACTATTCTAATTTCTGACACCACTGGTTAGTTTAGCCTCTTTGAAATATGTGTACCTGGAATCATATCATGTATTCTCTTTTATGTCTGGATTTTTTCACTTAGCTGTGAAAGTTGTACTTTTTTATCTATCGAGTGAGTTGTTTTTAAAATTTGTATAATGTTCTGTTGGACAGCTAGCTTACTGTAGTTAACCCTTTTTAGCATTAATTGAGTTGCCTCTACTTTTTGGGTATTACAAGTAGTGCTATGAAAATTCTTAAATATGTGTAAACATAGTCCTACATGTCTATTGGGCATATACCCTGAGTAGTGCTTATAGACTTGGGGCAGCATATGTGTAGGCTTAGTACCGCCATGTAGTTTTCCACAGTGGGTGAAAACATACCACATTTACACCAGCAGGCCCTACCTGCTTTTGAAAAATAACATTACTGGGGTGAACTATAAGAGTAAAAAAATGTTTTTTGAGACAGGGTCTCACTATGTAGTTCAGGAAAACCTTAAACTCACAGCAGTCCTCTTGCCTCAGCCTCCTGAGTGCTGGGATTATAGGCATGTGCCACCATGCCCAACCCAGTAAATATATTTTGTTTTAGAATTTGATGCTAGATTTGTCCTCAGAGTTACAATTGGTACTCTGTTGAACACTAGGTTGTTATCTAACCCTTTTAGTTATTATCAAGTTATAGTGAAAAATCAGTTTTAAGCTTCTTTAATGAGTTCACAGCATCACCACCCTGGTGCTGGTGATTGAACCCAGATCTCAGATATGATAGGCAAGTGCTGTACCACTAAACTAGATCCCCAATCCCTTGAATTTAACAGTTCTGTCTCATCCTCCTGAGTAGATGGAATTACAGACATATGCCACTGTGCCTAGTTGAATTGAACTTCTTAAACCTTAGTTTTTCCATTTTAGTTTTGTTTTCTTGACTTAGTTGTTTTGGCTTTTTCTTTGTTAGGATGGGTCCTTCCTTCTGGTATCCACCCTCCTTCATGATTTTGGGATAGCACTTTAAAAAAAAAAAAGGCTGATTTCAAACTCAATATTTAGCCTAGACTGAGCTTGAACTGAAGATCTCCTGCCTCAACCTCCCAAGTGCTGGCATTACAGTTGTGCCCTACTATGCCAGGCTGAATTTGTTATTTTAAAAATCCACTTATTGGGGCGTACTGAATATTGAGCCCAAGGCTTATACATCTGTGTTAGTTAACTTTTCTTGTTTCTGAGACAAAATACCTGGCACCCAAAGTTATAAGAGGAGTTTATTCAGCTCATAATTTGTAGAGGTTTTAGTACATAATCAACTGGCTTCAAGGCAGAGTGGCATGGCAGACAGGCATCACAAAAGAGAACCAGTTCATGGTGCACAGAAGGTAACAAAGCAAATAAAGGCCAATCATAGCTCTTTCTGCTCCTTGTATCTTATCCAGGCTACTTAGGGCAGGTAGTACTTACACCCTTAATCCTAGTAGCCTTGATCCTAGCATTGCACTATGAGTCAGTCCTAGTGTCACTATAGGTCCAGCCGCCTCTGCAAAAGCTCCACCTATGACAGCATGAGGCTTTGGGGGACATGTAAATACAAGCCATAACAGTATCCTCTATCACTTGAGCTACACTCTCAGCAAAATACACACTTTCAGGGCCTATACCAGAGATGAGGAACCTTTTAGGGCTCTCAGTAATAACAAACAGCCTGTGTAGCAAATGTGCCATTAGTTCGCTATCCACTTGGTCTTTACCGTATTTTTTCCCCCTAGTTTGTCTTTTGTTGTTTACAATATAGATGTTTCAAATGTGTGTGTTTGTATGTTACTCTGGTTTTTGGCCGTGCCTTCATTTCTTAGGAAGGACTTTTGTATGGAAAAATCTTTCATTGAGAGTTCCCCCCATAGTGTTTTTGTTGGTTATATATCGATAAAAAGCTTTCATTTGAGCATATGTGTTTTTGTTTTAAGTCTTTTTAAGACAGGGTCTCACTACGCAGTTCAGGCTGGCCTTGAGCTCACTTTGTAGCCCCGGTTGGTCTGGAACTTTCAGTGACCTACCTGCTTCAGTCTCCTGAGTGCTGGGATTACAGGGGTGCTCCACCATACCTGGTTTGGGCAGATTTGTATATACACATAATATATTTTAATCATTCCCTCCTCCTCATCTCCCTAGTCCCACTCTATGCCCAGTTTCACATGTTTAGGGTGTTTTTCAATGTATGTGATTTATTTTAATCATACTCATGCCCTGTATTTTTCATTCTTTGCTTCCTCTTGTCTAATAATAGTCTTCCCTTCTTCTTTTTTAGGTTTCACATATTAGGGAGAACATGTGATATTTGTCTTTCTAAATCTGGCTTATTTCACTTAACATGCTGATTTTCAGACCTGATGTTTTTTGCAAATGACAAAATTGTGTTCTTTTTATGGCTGAATAATATTCCATTGCGTGTATGTATATATGTATGTATGTGTGTGTGTGTGTATATAATTAATATATATATCTCACATTTTCTTCATCTGCTAATGGGCATCTAGGCTTGTTCTGTACCTTGGCTATGGTACTTGGCTATGGTACCTTGGCTGCAATACTATACAATATTATTGGAATCCTGGTATGGTTACTTTACTGGATCCAGGTATGGAATCCCTGTGATATGGTTACTTTAAATCCTTCAGGTGTATACTAAGGAGTGGTGTAGTTGGATCAAATGGTAGTTCTATATTTAGTTTTTTGAGGAACTTCCTGTATTTCCATAGCAACTGTACTTATTTATTTTTTGTCTTTTTGAGACAGGGTCTCGCTATGCAGTTCAGGCTGGCCTTGAGCTCACTTTGTAGACCAGGCTGATCTCAAAGTTGCAACAATCCTCCTGCCTCAACCTCCCATGTGCTGGGATTACAGGCATGAACCACCATGCCTGGCTAGCTGTACTAATCTACATTTCCACTAGTGGTACAAAAGAGTTCCTTTATCCCCTGAATTGTGGTCAGCATTTGTTTTTGTTTTCTGATTGTGGTAAAACTTAATTTTAAATTGTGGTAAAATGTACTTTTGATTTGCATTATTGTTTGAGTGCTATATTGTTTATTGCAGGTGGAGTTGCCCCCCCAACAAGGTAGATTTTTAAAATTTTAAAACATACATACATAAACAAAATTAGTATTACCTGGAATGTTTTGTGGGTGTCGGAGTTTGGTCAGGAAGACTTTAGTATGCCAGCAGGCATGTGTATGTCATTTGACCAACGAGAAATGATGCCAATTTTCCTATGTGGATTAGATGTGAGACCTTTTATTGTGCTTGTCATTTAAGTAATTAATTTTCATTTAGAAGAATGAGATCAAATTAGCCTAGACCAAAGTATCTTATTTATATCTCTTATGGATATTATGCAAAACTCAAAATATACCTTGCCTCTTACAGGCTGTCTTCTGATGTACAGGACAAGGGTTGGGGATTTAGCTCAGTGGCTAAAGCACTTCCCTGATAAGCACAAGATCATGAGTTCAATCTCTGGTACAAAAAAAAAGAAAAAGTAACTGATGTACAGGACAGATGCCCAGGGAGCCAAATGCTTTAAAAATAATGCTGCAGTGATACTTGAGATCTTCCCAAAGTCCTTGCAACCTCAAATTCCTACCATAGAGTCATTATTGAGTTAGACCATGAAGTGGAAATAGAACAGAATTTAGATTGGTAGTTCTTTTTTTTTTTTTTTTTAAAGAGAAAAAAAAGGATGTAAAGGGTAGAGATAATGCAGAATTTCAGAAAAAAGATAAACAATAAGAAATCACTAGTTGATAAATTGCATATTGTCCTCCTAGAAATAGTTGTTCAAGTTACAAAATTAAAGCATACGAAGTAGATCGTCAAACAGTGAGAGTGTAAATGGCTACGCATACATGAGTCTCTACATGTATTTCTATCCTTTCTGTATTAGAGGCAAAAACAAAACTTAGTAAGACAAACCAAAACAAATTCCTAAAGTTAAAGCATACAAAGTAGATCGTCAAACAGTGAGAGTGTAAACGGCTATGCATACATGAGTCTCTACATGTATTTCTATCCTTTCGGTATTAGAGGCAAAAACAAAACTTAGTAAGACAAAACAAAACAAATTCCTATAAAAACATGAAACCAAAAACTCATATAAAACCACAGTACAAGGTGATCTACAATGATTGCTGTATTGTTTCTTATTATCTTCAATAGAATTGCCTATATCATCAGGCATAAATGAATATAGCAGTATAATTGAATATAGCAGTACATAACAATATTAGTAAAAAATAAAACATTGTAGACAGTATAAAACTTCAAAGGCAGGTAATAATCAAACCAGAG